>WYDF02023948.1:0-13077 GCA_009867245.2 Adranes taylori | reverse complement strand
AAAACAAATACATTTGACGAAACACGTTTTCACATAAAAAACTATATTCTGATTTTACGAAAATTAACACAAATATGCTTAATAACACTATTACATAACATGAATTACAACTATTTTTGGCATTGCCATTATTATCCAGTATTATAATTACAAAATTAATAATTCTTCATGGAGCCCGCCATATCGTGAACCATCACGAATGATGGTCACGGACGAACTCCACTTTGTATATTTTGTTTTGTTATTATTAGTAGTCAGCTGATGTTTTTGTAGATGTCGTGTGATGGTGTAATGAGTTCTTTTCGTTTGCAGTCTTAGGTACTTTTTAGGTATTTAAATATTGGAGTACAAGGTAATCGGGTTTAGTCATTTATGCATATGTATTGTTTGTCCTTTTCTTACTTTTTCTATTTCAAGAACTTCTAGTAGTGTGGGTTTGTGTTCTTACTTTGATCCACGAAGCAAAGAAAGGTCACAAACTCATACTACTAGAAGTTCATGAAATAGAAAAAGTAAGAAAAGGACAAAACAATAAATATGCATAAATGACTAAACCCGACTACCTTGTACTTCAATATTTAAATACCTAAAAAGTACCTAAAACTGCAAACGAAAAGAACCCATAATACCAACATACACATACTACTAATAATAACAAAACAAAATACATAAAGTATAATAACAAAACGTGCAACATTTCATAACTCCAGTACAATCATAATTTGACATAATAATTCACACAAAATATAGAGAAACAAAGCTAACCAAACAAATACTGATTTACCATAATTTAATTTATCTCTTGTACTGTGTAAATCAATGTGGTACTTTTGCAGTTTCACCTAACGATCATACACAACAACCCAAAAAACCAACAAATTAAGCAATAGATTATTGATGTAAACCTAGCCTAGCAAATATTGATATACCATAATTTAATTTATTTCTTGTACGATGTAAATTGATGTAATAATAATAATAACCTTTATTGGCATGCACAATATAATAACAATATATCAACACAACATTTTACACTAAATGAAATAATTTGAAATACAAATTAAACAAACAGTACAATTTTTAATAAACTAGAAATTTTAACTACCCCGAAAAATTATTAATTGAATAAACATTCAAAATATCTAACCGTGCCCCAAGCCTCTCCGACTATCTTCCCTTCACGCCCCCCCCCCTTTTTTTTAAATTTAACCTCCTGAAGTGAAGAAGGAGCAGAAAAGTTCGTTTATTTTTCGTTTATTTTCGACTTTGGCTTACACGTTTTTTCCTTTTCTCCATACTTTCTATTCCTTAATTGGTTCCCATTTCGCATTCATCCCTCACTTTTCTATCCTATCCATACCATTACCCTTTCCTCTCCTTAATCTCTTCTAAATATATTCATTATCCTCCTATGCTTCTCTTCATAGCTCATACACAGTCTCCACCAATTCTTAGCTCTTTGTTCCTCATTCCATTCTACTCATTCATCCAGTACTTATTTCCCTTTTTACTACCACACTATTGAATCTAGTTATCATTTTCTTTTCACTCATACTCATATCCGAGCTTAAATTATTGGGCATCATACCTTCCAACATCGAATACCCATATTTCTTGTTCTACCTACCCCTTCTTAATATGGCATACCTCTCTTGCAATTCCACATCCTTTAACCTGTGTTCCACCTCTCAATCCTAAACCCTCCGTACATCTATCTCATACCACTCATACTTAGACCATTCATACTTCTCATATACCCTTTTTCTTTCACCTACGCATTAATTCTCTTCTTCCTTCTTATATACTCCTGACACATACATACTTTCAATATTATCATCCTCCTATTCACAGAATCTCCGAACCTTTCTTCCAAACATATCCAATCCTTTCAGTCGCCACCTCAACATTCCTTGCTAGCATCCTCACATATTCATTTGCAGATCCCTTCCTAAATATCACATACTGTAGGTACTTCATTTCTTTCACAGCCGCAATTGATTATACATTCATTAAAAAATTAAAAACACATCAGTATTACTATCTTCCCCCTCCCCATTCTTAGACGCCATTAGTTTAGTCTTTACCACATTTATTTCTAACCCTTTTTTACACATATACTTGCTTACTCTATCTATAACTCCCTACAAATCTTCCTTACTGCTTGGTATACACACAACATCATTCGTATATCCAAGCGACCAAATCCTTTCCCATCCTACGAATACCCCCCACCCAGACTGCGTTCTTGATAATACATTTTTTTCCATTAGGTCTTCATCCAATTTCTTATTTACTACCCTCGTATATATCGTGTAAGCCCCATTCATCACTGTTACTCTCCTATATGTATTCACACCTATTCCTTTCAAACATCTTGCCAGTGCACACACTCCTTCATCATTCAGATTCTTCCATACATCTACTGGCACCCTATCCGTCCCTGCGGAACTCCCTCTCTTTATACTTTTAATGAATGTAATATTTTTGTAGTTTTACCTGACGATGGCCAAAAGCCGAAACCCCTAGTGAATAAATAAATAAATAAATGTAAAAACAAGGAAGTACTTTTACTACAACACTAATCGAAAAAATCCCGTGTTACCGTTCAACAATCATGGATTATAATTTCAATTTTCTGTTTTTATATCAGTGATTTATGTCTAAATTAGTTATTATGTACTAGACGAACTGTTGTATTTATTGTAACAATAGATGCCCACGAACATAATCAAACAAAATTTAAATAAATCAATCGACAACACGCTATTCATTTCATTCACAAGTAAACTTTGAAACTCTTTCTCAATTCCGAATAATTTCAAATTAAGCACCACAATTATGAAAAAAAGTAATTTTAATTTAAATGCCTGTCACATATTATTGTGAATAAATTTCATATCTGACAAATATAAGGTATGTACCTATCTTCAAATTGACACTGATTAGGTTAGGGTCCATTTAAAGGTGTCAAACGAGTTTTAAACAGATGTTCGTATACGAGTAATTGTGGTATAAATGACAACAATTGGAATGGATAAATTATATTCTCTCCGTTCTAACATTCAATTAAATTAAATAAAGCGACATATCCTTGAATATATAAACAACTCACAAATAAAAAAAATAATATGAGCTTATTTCTTTTAGCTGATGCATTTCTGTATTATGAAAAATGATTATTAGTTAGTTAACTATTCGTTCGGAGTAATTTGGCATTGAAAACAAATTGCACTACCCATGAAAGTTGGGAAACATATTTAAGACTAAAAGACCTTATTTTTTCAATATGAGCACACTGAGCCGATTTAGAGCAAAAAATTGTTTTTAAAGCTTTTTGGTCACACCCTGTATATTTTCATATATTATGATAAACCTCGTGATTCTTCTAAAACAATATCAAACATGAGGGGTCTAACTTTAATAGTTTGAAATATTTAGTCTCTTATATCTTAAAAATTGTAAGTACATTGGCTACATGGATACGTTTTACAAAATTAATAAATGTTATTGTCAGTAGCAGTTTCAAATTATAATTTTGGGGTGGTGCAAGCTGATCACTCATATACTACAACCAAATATTTCTATAAAATTTTTAAGTATAAACTAAATTTTTAATAAAATAGTGTAGCCCCTCCTCTCAATGCGCCATTGGCTAGTGTGTTAAAAATTGCATTTAAACTACATCTTTGAATACATATGTTTGCTATTTGAATCTTGTTGAGCACAAAGATTACTAAAGATGACAAAATATTAAATCCAAAGCCATATGAAGTACGCATTTGTCGCATGATAATCTCTATGCGTTTCTATGCTAATCGTTTGTTACCTTAAACAACTATTGAGTTAATTGAATTTAAGAGATGAGTTATAAGGTGACATGACAAAAACTAAATAGATCAACCTTTCTCTAATACAGTATATTTTTCTTCTGTGTTGTTTCAAATTTGACAAGTTCTTGTTCTTGTACACATTTACTATCATCCAATTGTCCTGTCCTATTTCTACCCTAGTTTCAATTATATCTTATTCTTTGTTTTCTATTTTCATCCAGTTTAATTCTTTTTCTTATTCCCATCAGCATCCGCCCTTTCGGCTTTCTCTTTCTTGCATCTTTTGTGGTTGCTTGTGCTTACTATCTTTAACTTTTTATAAGTTTCCTAGTGTTCCACCTTCCACGTTTCCGAAAATCCCGTTATATCATATTCCTTTATAAACTCTCAAAAATCTTCATCCTGTATTTCAATTCGTGCTTTGTTCCAATATGTACCACCGTTGTTTTATCCTTTTTTATTTCTTTTCTATCTTGTAGTTTGCTTTTGTTCTTACTTTCGTCACCTTTATTGTTTTTTTTTTGAATACAAAACTCCCTCGCATATTTGCTCGTTTTTATTTTTGTCCTCTCCTGCATCCACTCCGACATTTCCTCTCCCTACGTTTTTTGATTTCATTTTTAGTCTTTGGTGCTCCTCATTATAGAACCACCATTTTTATTCTATTTTCATTTCTTTTAAGCTACTTTAACTCTGTTTCCCTTGCCTCTTTCCTCTGCTGCTACTTTATTCAAAATGACTTTCACTTCTCTTTTTGTTAAGTCGGTGATAATCATATTATTCTGTCTCTTTTGTCTCTCCTATTTTTCATTTTTGTTCTCAATCTCTGCATTTCTTTTTTGATTTCTCTTACCTCTGACTTACTTTCTTCATCTCTTTGCTGCATAATTTTTCTTTCAGTTTTTTTTCTTTACTTACTCCTTGACACTACAAGACTTTTTTCCCCTCCTATCTATTCTTCGTCATCCTTTCTACGTGGCCCAACCATCACAGTTTACTACTCTTTATTTCCACTACTATATCGGGTTTGCTATACTGCTCTCTCTCATATCGTTATTTTCAGTTACCATTGACCCTAGATATTATCCTGGTCTTCACTTATCTACTTTTTCTTCTTCGTTTTGTTTCTCCCTTCTCGTTATCTCCTGCTGTTATTTAGTCAAGCCTGTTTCTCTTCTGTTTTTGGTTCCTGCAAATTATAAATAATTCCAAGTTATTTTCGTTCTTTGGTTTCTCTTTTTCCGTATCTTTTGATAAATCTATATTTTATATCATTTTATTTGTTATTCGGCAACTATCAATAACACATTTGTAACACATAGTTGTAACACATAGTTTCATTGTAACACTATTTTAAACTTTTATTTTGTACTGAACACCTTAAATTTGTCCACTAACATCTTGAATATTTATTCAGTGTGCCTGTTGGGCGCAGTTGCCAGGTGTAAACCTCTTTATGCAGTGTATAATAAAACTTGAGATTTTCTCTTTGTTATTATGGGTTGGAGTTTGTTTAATTTTTCTCAATTATGTCTTTTCTTTTTTAGGTTAATCTACATACACATAGAAGTATGAGGACTACATCTTATGAAAGCAGTACGGCGATGCTATGACAGACGATTAAGAAACAACAGACGGACAACTACAACTAGTCTGGGTAATTGTTTCTCTGAATGTGTATGATATAACACCTGGGGGCGGGGTGGGGCTCTAAATGTAGCACGGAGCTCTGTTTGCCTGCTGTCAAGTCCAGTTCTGAGAGTCTATGATGTGCAACCTATCATTTGATTCGAAACGGCTTTGGTTCAAATATACGAAACATTGATATTCGTACTTTGGATTCATTGAGGACGTTAATCGGTAAGTTGTAATTAACATAAATTTTTCTTTTTAATAGTTTTTAACTGACATGTAGGAAACTAAAATTACTATAAACAAATATAAGAATTCCTGGCGTCTTTTTAAACTGATCGGAAAATAAAAAGTCCAGAATTTAGGTCCACGTTTATTTCTTATACGACAAACTTGTGTTCGACCAGTTAAGCTGGGTGTCGTGCAAATTGTTTGGGTATCGTGCAAATTGTTTGCTAGTTTGAGAGCATTTAAGGCCCCTTTATGTTAGAACGTTTGCGATACGGAGTGGAGTGACACCGAGTCTGTAACAGCTTTTGGATTTATACTATAACGGGTCAGCCACTGCCGGATCGCCGTATGGGGCTAGTCGTGTAATAGTGCTCGTTTTGTGCTTACGTTAATTAATAAAGTGATGAGGAATTTCACATTACTTGAAATTTCAGGAATCGCTGTAGCTTGAGACGAACAAGAAGGTGCAGAAAGAAAAAGAGGAAGCTGGTCTCTACACTCTACATGGTCTAAGATAAGATAGAAATCGAAGGAAAATTTGTCACTCAAAGAACTGATTCCGATATTTTCTGATGAACAGAAAATGTTTTGTTGCTTTATTCGAGAAAGTGGGCCCATTGTTTATAAAACAACATATGAGATTGGAAAAGCCTATATCACCTACGGAAAGATTGGCAGTGTGCATAAGTAACGTGGAAAATAGTGTCCCTGAATACATGGCCCTCGCCGTGATCTTCGTTTATTATAGACGGGACGGGACGTCAACGTGGCGAGAACGAAAAAAGAATCGTCAGTGACGGCTACCCAAGGAGCCCCATTGAATACTCGCCCCCCACCCCTTTATATTAGAACTTGCCATGCACAAAACGGCTAACGGGGAATCGTCGATGTTTCGTGTATATGCATCTTTAATAGATGCATTTCCGTTACAATGGGACGGGACTGAGTCGGGGGCGTGTGCACAACGGGGTCCGTTGCGTAAGCGTCGCTGACGATTCTTTTCAGGTACTCGTCACGTTGACGTCCCGTCAGGTCTAACATAAACGAAGATTACGGCGAGGGTCATGTATTCAGGGACAGTATTATTCACTTTACCTTATGCATATTGCCAAACTTTCCTTAGATGATATGGGCTCTAGAAATCTCATGTTGTCATGGGCTCACTTTCTCGAGTAGAGCTAACCCTCCTATAAGACGGTATCCTGTAACACGCTTTCACTCTTACATGTTAATGAAAACGCGGAAACCCTCTTTATAACACTATGTATGTATGTAAACATACATACTTCGATAACACGATTTTTATTCCAAACATTTACAAAATTAAGTTAGTATATCATAGTGTATAGTGCACAATAACTGCGTTTTTAGGAGTAATTTTATTTCAAAATTATGATACTGTATAAGTATGAGTAAAAAAGGATATCTGAGTTGATTTACATCAATCATGGCAACAGCAATTAGAAAAAAGTAGTGTACAGGTTGATACATTAGATGAATGCAAATTTACCATAAGAAGGAGTAAAGTGGTGAAAGATATCGATCGAAATCTTGGTAAGAGATTAGCTAGTCAAAGAAATGAATAAAAAACGCACAGCTTTCACGGGAGTGAATAGTCGATAATAAGAAATGTTAAGTTGCAGAATGAATCCCTGTCACTCAATGTCTTGAAAATAAAATTATGAATATAATTAAATTAATAATGTTATGAATTCCAAATTAAATTTTTAAAAAGTATCGTAAGTCAGATATGGGGCATAGTAGAGTACAGTGTTGGATAACAATTAAATAATTCTTCTCAGTTTAATTCTTGGAATAAAATAAATTAAATTGATTAGACAATTTTGTTTATTGAGATAAATTCAAATAATTTCAAATAAATTAATAAGAAGACAGTGGGGTCTAAAATAAGTTTGTGATGGTAGGAATGACAAAAACTGCAAGTAAAATCATTTTATAATTAATTTGGGAATCTATTTGAGGAATCTTGAACGCCATGTTATTTAGTCTATTTGCACGTAGTAATTGAATACGAACATTATTTTGTTTCATTATTTTGATGAGGCGTTATTTATTTTGAGTGTACGAATAATTATGGTTTATTTACCCGAAACATTATTAACAGACCATTTAAGTTTATGGAATTCTTTTTTAAGCAGCGTGAATTCGTAGACGACACTTGTGATTGTTAAGGGCGCATTACTGTTACCTGTTTAGATAAATTTATGATTAAACCTGATAGGTACGCACCACGTTAGCGGACAAAATCGCAAAGTCAAGTATTTTATCCTTAACAGTGTTATAGTTATAGTTACGGTTATGGTATATTATCGCTTAAACGCGATAATATACTATAGCTACGGTTATATACTAAAACCGTAGCTATACTACAGTTCTTAGTTGATGCTTAAAGTTGGTGATCTCATCACTTTGTTTCTCTAGTATACAGTGAAATTGCGCAAAGTGAATGAGCTTTAGAATATTTTGATAAGATTTGTAATAGAGTAGTATGCTTTTTACAGTTTGTGATATTTATACTGTGTGATAATTTCATTTCTTAATTTTATATTGACTTGTATACTATTTTATCATACGTATTGTTTGTCTATAGCTTATTTCATCATCCAAAATTTTATGTTATACATGAGATTTATCTCTTTATCTTCTTGTATTTTAATTTTATGTACAACATGCTTAAGTTATACTTATTTATTATGATAGATGTTTAAGCTGACGACTGTAAAAATTTAGATAATTTAATGCACTATAAATATTCTATTCCATTCCTTTCATGATAGCACTACAACTATCGTCTACAAATATTTTACAAAGCTATTAATTCATTTATGCTATTTGTGAGTTGTACATATTTTCAAATGAAACAAATACATTTTGGAAAATAAGCACTTACCTCGGATGTTAAAATAACTTAAAAACATTAAAAGTTATTCATAAGCATCTCATAAAAAAGAATAAATAAATAAATAAAATTAAAAAATAAAGGAAATAAACATAAATAAAACAATAATATTTAAATTTAGATATAAATTTAATAATAAATCAAATTTATAACAAAAAAAAATAATATAAAAAAAAACAAAACAATTAAAAGACATTACAAATAAATTAAATAAAATTTTCTTAGAAAAAAATAAAGAAAAAATAGAATTCGCAAATACGGAAAAGTTTAGTCTTCTATAAATTATTCGTACATGCCAAATAGTGTTTATACATGATAATTATTGATTTGAGACGTGCAGACAAAATTACATTGTTTATATATTTAAAATGCTTCTGCAGATCTACAAGTTGTCATATCTTAATTCAAGATGAAATATGCTAAAATACGAATCCTAAGATTTATACGAGTATTCATTTTATAAACAGAAACTGAAACAAAACGCTAAAATTATACAAGAGCTAATAGATTAGAAAAACAATATCAAAGACAGTAAATATGTAATAGTCATAAAACTGCTCATTGAGTTTGTTCATTAGCTCAATCAAATAATACCTTATTATTCTTTGCATATTGCATTAATTATTGAGATCAATATAGTTAAAATAAAATTATAAAGAAAAAAATGAAACTGATCAATTGATTTCAAATGCGATTTCAGACTGCTTGTAAAGAGCTAGACGTATAAATTAAAATGCTGATATGCTATGAAGTAAATTTTAATTATTTGTAAATAAAATTTCTTCGAGTTTTGGACAACTATATATTTGTTCACTTACATTTGATTACATCTGTCTCAATGTCTCATTTGATTACATCTGTCTCAATGATCTCAATGTTTCGAGATCATCATTAGAACTAAAAAACCAACAATAACGTGTTCTTGTTGGTTTTTTAGTCCTGATGATGATCTCGAAACATTGAGGTCAAAACGTTGACAACTGTAATTAAATCTAAAAGAATAAATACATAGTTGTCCAAAATCCACTACGTTGGACGTGAAAAACAAGTATCATATTAATAAAAGTAAATTTTAATGTAAAAACAATAATGTCCGTAATATATATATATATATATATATATATATATATAATATCAATATCAAAGAAATAATGGGAATTCGGATAGCAGAAACTTAGAAATAAAGCGCTTAGATGTGCGGCGTTTCCCTGATCTAATCGACCAACTTCATAATGGTGAAGAATATTTATTATTGAATATTTATTGTAAAATGGAGTAGAAAAGTTACTGTCCTAATCTAAACATTAAAGATCATAGCAAAGAACATTACAATATTCATCAAAAATCCTTTGGCATTAATGTAACCAAAAGTTAGCAACATAAGTTCAGCACGACCAATAACAGCATGACTAATAATAATATCACCATACTGGTTTCACCAGACAGTGCACCGTTCAAGACCGACGATCTTATGTACGAAGGACAGTCGTTAAAATTCGGGAATCTGGCAACGTTGCTTAGTTTGATGATCGACGCATGCGCACTGGTATAGTGCAACATATCAAGATGGCGACGTTTTTGTCTGATTGTCAAAATATCATTCCGTGTGTACACAGTAGCGTATTAAATTTTGCGAACCATAGTGAAAATGGAGTTAACACGAGAAAATGTGTGCGCAATTTTTTTTTACTATTGTCGTGGTGGTTTAACTCAACATCAGTGCGTGGAACGTTTTATGTCTGCATTTGGTGATGAAGCGCCATCCAAGCCAATTGTATATAGCTGGTTTCAAGAGTTTAAATTCGGTCGTACTTCGCTGTTGCGGCAAATATTAATGCTGTACGTCGAATGATTGAAGATGGTCGTCATAAAACTTATGATGAGATTCAGGCATCGTTGCACATTTGTCGGACCTCGATACATTCTATTTTGCATAAGCAGTTAGCCGTAAGAAAACTTTGTTCTCGTTGGATACCCCATAATTTATCCGCTACTCAAAAAGACGATCGTGTCAAATTTTGTAAAGCAATGCTGACGAAATTCAATCACGGACACTCAAAACATGTATATGAAATTATTATGGGTGATGAATTGTGAATATATTCTGACGAAACAGAAACAAAGCAACAGTCGACAGTTTGGGTGTTTCAAATTGAACTTTTACCCACCAAAGTTGTTCGATCGCGAAGCACTTCTAAAAAAATTATTGCATGTTTCATAGCAAAATCTGGTCATATTGCTACAATTGCTCTAGAGAAACGTCGTACAGTAAATGCGGAATGATATACAACAATTTGCTTGTCACAAGTCATTTATGAGTGCCCAAAAAACAACCCTAAACGTGCAATCATTCTTCACCAGGATAATGCTACACCTCATAACGCTCACGCAACAGCCAATTATTTGCAAAGTAAAAGCATCGAATTAATGACTCAACCAGTCAATAGTCCTGATTTGGTGCCAAACGACTTATTTACGTTTCCCACGATCAAAAATAAAATGCGTGGTCACCGTTTTTCCAGCCCTGAAGAAACTGTTAATGCATTCAACTCACACGTTTTGAGTATGCCAACTTCCGACTAGAATAAATGTTTCAGTGATTGGATGTATGCAAATGTACATAGAATGTAATGGTGAATATTTCGAAAAACAATAAAGCCATTTTTATTTGGGTATCAAATGTTTTTTCATAGTTATTCCCTGACCCTCGTATGTTGGAGACCCTGCAAAATGAAATCAATCGAAAATACATCAACATCAGATAATCACAATGAAAACGTCTTTTCTAACCCCACTCACACCCCAAAATCGACAACCGAACCAGCCAAATACAATAAATCGAAAAGAAAAATTAACACAAACAACACACTGTTTTTTCATTCCAACCAAAACCCAACCCCCTTGTGATACTCAATCTGAAAACATGTGCCCTAACGCAGATCCACCGACCCCCAACGAACATCTATGCCTTTCGCAGGATTCCACGTCACTTTAGCTATTTTAATAGTTTAATACAAAACTATCTACCATATAACTAAATTAGAACGAAGACCAATTGATTCGTTACACTCGCCATCACCCCGGAAAAATTCGCCCTCGTTAATTAAACTATTGCAAACTAAATATAAGACACCGCACCGCAAGTGTTTTATTTCTATAATTTTGCTGTACAAATTCCCATTGATATTGGAAATATAAAAAAACTATTGATTCTTTTTTTCGTAAATCTACAAAAACACATTTAAAATATATCAAACACTTATATTTTAATACAGGGTTTTATGTAGGACAATATTATGACAAACAATTTGTGCTACTGTTTGTCATGCTAAATATTTGTTATTAAATAACAAATATTTTAACTGTGTACTAATAATAATAAAAAAAGATTTCATGAAAATTTTATTAAAGTGATATTTAAATAAGACTGAAGAAGTAGAGCAAAAATTATTTTCGTCGCGAGTCTTTTTAAACATCAGTCAGATGTCTGTCTAATAATAAAGTACTTCCTTGTTCTTACATTTATTCTTTCACTACCTACCTGTTTCGACTCCTAGTCATCGTCAGGTGAAACTGCAAAAGTACCACATTAATTTACACAGTACAAGAAATAAATTAAATTATGGTATATCAGTATTTGTTAGGTTAGGTTTGTTTGTCTATATTTTGTTTGAATTATTATGTGAAATTAGTATTGTACTTACTGTTATTGAGTTATGAAATATTGCACGTTTTGTTACTACACATTGTATGCTTTGTTATTATTAGCAGTCAGTTACTTTATGTAGATGTCGTGTGTGATGGTGTAATGAGTTCTTTTCGTTTGCAGTTTTAGGTACTACTTAGGTATTTAAATATTGGTATATAAGGTTGTCCGGCTTTGCCGTTTATGTATATTTTTGTTTGTCGTTTTTTACTTGTTCTATAAAAACCTCGTAAAAATAACAGAAACCACAAGGAAAAAATTTACAACCACAAAACTAACACACATGAACCCAAAAATACCAACACTATACGGACAACCAAAATTACAGAAAACGACCAACCCAAATGACCAATAATAAGCTTCAATAATACACCAACAGAAAACATAGGAAAATTTATAAATCAATGCTTAAATGAAAAAATACAGTACAAACCAAAATAGGCAATAAAAAATGCACAAGAAATAATAACTGAAATATATAAAACAAAACTAACAATCGACACACTGATATTATCCTTCGATGTGGCCAACTTATATAACAACGTACCATTAGAACAAACACTACAAATTACAAAAAATATAGTAGCAAAGGACATTGAAGACAAAACAAACCAAGGCAACATAATAAAACTACTAAGCCTTCTGTAAATTCAGACCAATATTATAAGATTTAATAAGGATTACCAATGGACTCAGCAATATCAGGAACACTAGACAACATATCCCTAAATACAATAGAAGAAACAATACACAGCATG
>WYDF02023937.1:0-13078 GCA_009867245.2 Adranes taylori | reverse complement strand
AATCAGCACATTCGAATTAGTATAAAACAGATATTGGCTTTCATGAATTTTTTTTAGTGTTGTACAGTGTTATTAGTAAAACACGATGTACAATTTATAGCCTGTTATGTAGAGGAGTCTGTTGTACATTGGATATTTTTTCAGGTTTTTTTGGGAGATGCTGCTATTATCTAGGCGACAGTAACTCTACTAAGACAAAATTTCCTCATAAGAGTAAATTAGAGTAAACTGCATGCAAGCAAGGGAAAAGCGATTGTCCATGTGCTATTGTTTTCAAGCAAAATAAAAAAATTTTGGTAGAAATAGTAGCCGCTTTTGGTTTTATTGTTTACTTCTTTACGAATTGACTATAGGAATTGAATTGTCTTTGTGTTTTAAATAAGATTCTACCTGAATCACTGTGATAATTTATTATACCATATTTTACTTTTAAACATTTCAAGCAAGAGGTGTGCTCGACTTTCTGAAGAACGGGTAGTGTCTCCCTGAAGCATATCAAGAAAGCATTTGCTTGTCCCCGTAGTTGTATGTACCTAGAATGCATAACATTCAATAAATGGAATTTTGGAACACTTGGTTTTAATTTAATTATAAATTTCATATTGTAACTTCTTGTACACATGCATAAACATAAATAATTAGGTTGTACTTTAATAGTATCTTATTTATTTTTGTAATAAAACAATAAAATACAAATTTATGTATACAAATGTTTTTTTAACACATATTATCTACCTTATACGTATAAGACGTTAATAATCCAAGATACACTAGGGCGTGATCAGTGATCTTGAACCACTGATTACACATCAATAAAATTAAATATTTTTATTTTTCTAAAACTGTTTTATTAAATTCTCAAAAAATAGATTGTGTGTAGGAATATTGATCTAAAATATAAATGTAAATTGTGATCCAAGGTACAACAGCCTTCCCTAATTAAAATTTTTTGTTGGGCAAATATAGAATTGAATAAATATTATTGCAAAATATGATTTTAAATAAAAATTTGTTATCAATGAAAAACATCATCCTTTGCAGAAATTATTGCTTCTATGGATAAATTGTATTAAGATGTATTAATATAAATTTGAAACCAATTACTAATTTTCACGTGAGATACGTATATATTCATACAGTTGCTAGCTCTTCACATTTGACTTTCGATATGTAACTTCCACCAGCTCTAGGTTATGTAATGAAATATGCTTTAGTTAAAGTTATAGTTATCTTTAGTTATAACGAATTATTCGTCCCATTTAATATGCAATGAAATTCCTTATCAGCAAGTTTCCAATTTACATTGGTACATGCTTGCTTGATGTTATAGTTAGCTTTAAGTTTTACTGTATAAATCACTAATTCGTTTATTTCTGATCTAGGAATTATTGAATAAAGCAGAGTTTAAAGCAGCTGATTGTGTAAATAATTTATTGTGCAACTGCAGTAGAGGTCAAGCTCAACATAGCGGCGGATTTACTAGAAATCTGCATGTCGGTAATGCAGATAATCTACGTCATTGCTTGTCGGTACCTTACATGTGGCGGACGATGAGGCAAGTTGTAAATATATCGGATGGTGAATAAAAATAATACCTTAGGTATAAGTATATCTCCATTTATGCAATTTATGTATAATAAAACTTTTGATGAACTCTGTATAACGTTAAAAATATATATCAGTAGTAATGCACAATACAATAAACATTAGATTCACCAAAATACGACAATATAGAAAACCGAAGACTTTTGATCAACTCTGTATAACGTCAGTAGTAATGCTCAATGCAATAAACGTTAACTTTCTCAAAATACGCAAGTACAGAAAACGGAAAATTAATTTATATTCGATCTTCTTAAATAAGATCTTTTGACAATTAGCGAATCTTTTAAAAGAATATTTTTAAAATGAATTGTGGAATCGTTCTCTAGAAAAAGAATAGGGAAGTTCGAAAATAAAATACACGGTGTTTATAGTCTTGAATTTATTGTGCAACTGCAGTGGGGGCTAGCCGCAAAATGAAGGTGGCTTGAAAATCTAGAAATCTATCCGATGATGAATAAAAGTGCCACGTTAGTTACAAGTATGTTTCCATTTATGCAATTTATATATATTTTAAACTTTTGATCAACTCTGTATAACGTTAAAAACATAAGCCACTAAGAACACACAATGAAATAAACGATAACTTCCTCAAAATACGCCATTAAAGAAAACCGAAGAATAATTTACCTAAGAGTTTCTTACATAAGACCTTCTGACAATTAAAAAATCTTCTGTAAGATAAAATTAAAAAGGATTGTGTAGTCGTTTTCTATAAAAAAGACAGGGTACTTTGCAACATAGTTGTTCAACGCATTGAACAGGGTTATCTTTGGAGACTAGAGATTCACCAAATCTGCAGCCTCCAACACAATATGATGCCTAATCAGCTAACACACGCACAACTGCACGAGTATTAGATCATCGCAGCGAACAACTACCTATACAGTCCACAGACAATCTCGAGAATAGGCACAATTTAGAATTGCGTCAATGATGCCTATTTATAGATTTTCGCAGCAGACGCAATGTCATACGTAAATAAATACCTTCGCATCAACGATCAGGAAGAAGATGAGGACAATTAGCACTTGGATGTTTAGCACAAACCAATCCAAAGCCGTGTCATTCATATGCAGCGGAGAAACAAAACAATTTTTTAAATAAAAAAAATTTAATGATAAAAAATGAAATTCAGCTTTCTAGTACTGTAAAAGGTACTGAAGCATAAAAATAAATCTACACTTCATGTTCCGCAAGGTGAGAATGCTTAGACAATAAATTGGACTTAAATAAATAAATTTATTTCAATAAAATTAAATTCAGTTTTCAAGTACTGTAAAACGTACGAAAGCAGAAAACAATACCCTTCAAGACCGTCAGGCACGAAGGAGTAAATAAAATAACTAATCAAAGCTAAATACTTAAAACAAAAAATTACTACGCGGAAACCAATCGAATAGAAAAATGTACAACGTTGAGCAAGATTTGCGACCTTGTTCAATACGCACGAATGGAAAAAAAAATTCAGGGCAATTAGGTAAAAATAACATGAATCCAGTCATGAAATGATAGCAGCCCAACAAATGGAAGAATCTCTTAATGTCGCGAGAAAAATGGAAATCTTGAGTGAGGAACTAGCCTTCATGGTAAGAAGACTAAAATCACTGCAACCATCAGTCTGAGAGAAACCTTATGGGAAATAAAACGGATGGTAGAAGGAATGTACGAGGACTATAAAATAGCTACAAAAGAAGGAGAGGTAATAATTGCGTCGTAAGATAACTGGGAAATGACAGAAGAGTTTTAACTATTGCAAGTGGGAATAGAAGGAAAAAGACAAGAGCTATTCTCTGAGCTAGAGGAAAAACCCATAAAATAAATAAAAGAAATTGTCAAAGGGGCTTCTACACAGATGAGGTTCCATCCAGGGTCGAAATTCATGAAGCAATAATATTGAAAGAGCGACTGGAAATACAATTCCAGTCTCTCTTTCAACACAGATGATGTCTCATCGGAGCTAAAACTCAAGAGGAACCAACCTGGTAACCAGAAGTGAAAGAAAAGGGCAAACCGGGGGCAGAAGAAGTTGTCAAAGCGGACTTCTACACGGATTGTGTCCCACTCGGGGCCAAAGCTCCAGAGGAAGTAATAATATTGCAAGGAAAAAGATTTAATCTCCACATGAAAGAAAAACTCGTTCAGGGAATTCCAGATGAAGAAAGGAGCCCATCGAGGAAATTAGTACCAGATGAAGAAGGTAAAAAGTCACTACGGGTTTTATGGAAACCAAAAGAGGACGTAGTCAAAATTGTTGACGTAGCGAACTAAGTTAAGAGCCGAAAGAAAAGTTCTTAAATATGTATGTATCTTAAGATGTAGTGTGGATATTTATATAAATAGATTGTTTGCATAATGATTTAAAAATCTCTAACAAATAAAGATTAATCCCTGTAATTAATTAAAAATAATTCCTAAAGCAAGCAAACTATTTTTATTGCTTGTGATGTAATTTGAGTGCTCGCATATTTATTACATATGTTTGTATTTTATATATCAAAACAACTATTATGGTACAGTCTATTTGCAATTAATTTTACACAAAGTGCATCGTTTAAAAACAAGCGTTAGCAAGAAAATCTTTATTTGGAGTCTTACGGTATTTGTCCACCTGTTTCGATCGGAATTTGTCAATAAGCTCTGTCAGTTTGAAAGCATGCTGCAATGCTGCGATGCTGGCGATGCTGCATCGCCGTATTTTTTATCTTGAGTCAGTGACTTTCCTTTCTCTTTCATACTAAGAGTTGGATTGGGGGAGTTATAAAGCATCGGTTGATGTTGACCTATAGGCTACGGTTATTGATAGCAATCCAAGTATTCTGAGTAGTAGATTTACCATTCTTCCAACGTTCATTGATTTAGCCATATAATAATGTTGACTGCACTACCGAGTATATTAGTTTCTTCTTGGAGGTATGTACTCTGTTCTCGCACTTTAGGCCTAAGGCGCATTATAGATGGAGCTTGTGTAGCTGTTTTTTGCGCCACTTCCTGTATATATTTATTAAATTTCAAACCAGGATTAACGCCTAAATATTTACGCCTAAAAGATTTCCGTGAGGATCAGATTAGGCCTAAATATTTGACTGTTTCTTTAACCTTAATTTAGTGATCTTAGATTGAGAGCACTGGAAGGGTCACCCTTCTGCGAACAACTAGCATAATGGCTTCCGGAGCTTGACTAAGAGAATTATCTCTCATCTATTAACTAGCAATTTTCAGGCTTTTATTTAGCTACATTTTCTAGTTTTCTCGCTGGGACTAGGATGGCTGCATTGTCGGCATATCCGATAAGTCATTTTTGTTTCCAGAGGACTGTTGTACATAATATTACACAGAGTTAGTCCAATAACGGAAGCTTCTGGAACACCGCTATTAAGGCTCCCAATTCTGTTCCATTTGCATCATATAGCAAATATCGATCTTTAAAATAGTCAAGGATTATTGCCTGTAGATACATTGCAATCTTCCTTGCCCGTAGTGCACTTCTTCCAAGATGCGGAATTCGGAGAGTCCCGGACATCTAACATTATACCGGCGCAGAATGACGGGTGATCGAGGCTCGCTCAACGCACACTTCTTGTAATGCATTTGAGTTTCCTTCGCAGATTCCATGCTGTATGTCGAATAGCTCACCACTCTCTTTTAAGCAAATTGATAATCTTTCCCGAAGGCCGAAGGCTTTGTTCTTGTTTCAACAACAATCCGTTAAGACAATAAAATCATATTATATAATTAAATTATTACAATCATGCAGTATCATTACAACCAGTTTCATAAACTAAAAGAACTATAATAAGCTAGATATTCGCTTTGTATCTCCCACGTACTGATACTTTTATGAGAAGACGCTGTAAGCTCCGGAAGGAATGCATTATCGACGTTCGGTTTAACTGTATTAAAATTTAAATACATTTTGTGTGTTTAAAGTTCCAACTTCGTAGCTCTTCCATACTTTTCATATTTATGCAATGGAAATCAATATTGATGTTCTGCACAAACTTCTGAGCTGGAAATATTAGATTTATTTTAAATAGCTGAATGTCTAGAAAATTTATTCTTGCTACGGAGAGTTTTAGACACTTTGCTTTAAATACAATAATTTTTTGACTATATGCAAATTTAAATACCATTACTATTATTGCCTTGACGTCCTATATAAAGTTTTAAATGCTGCAAAATAAAGTTTCAGTTTCAATTACGATGTGCTTACGATGGCTAACATGTGTTTCCTAGTATCTGATTTTAGTCAACTTTTCAGGAAAGACAAACCCTGATTGCAAAATTATTCATTTGAGCTTTCTGACATTATTGCTGCCTCCAAGTGCCACCATTAGATGGTAATGCACATGTACATTAAATGTTTTAGGAAAACTGTTTTTCAGACAGTTATACGGTTACATATTATAAGGATACTCTGTATTCCGAGAGTTTCTGGTATTTACTTGAATATTAGATTGATTCAATATTATATTCTTGAATATCACTGTTAAACTCAGATTGATAACACAGGCTTGCATTTTTTCGGTTCAATCATGTTTTTCAAGATTTGATAATGGATTCCTATGTAGGTTTGTACGCCGAATCCAAAAATGACGCCTCCTTCTCCGTTTCCACATGTCCCGCACTGTGGGCTCTCTTTCTTTCGAAACCCATGCATGCATTTTGTGTAGCATTCGTGTCCGGTTAGCATTTGAGTCGTGTAATAATTTAAGTCATCATACGGATGTTCAATCCATATCTTTGTGGTCGGGATTATTTTGTGTGTCTAACGGCCATTTCACGATGCATCTCGCCTCCGTTGCAACTGAGTCATCGCTTTTGCGCTTAGTTCCTTTCTGTTGTGGGATTCATCGCGCTTGCTACATTTTTCGTATGCTTCGCAGCTTTCTAGGGCTGCTAGCTCCATTGGCTGGATGCCTGAAATTGTTTGCAGTACTATTGTTGACACCATACTGTATGCTGATGTTATAGCCAGCATTTCAATTCTTTGGAATGCTGGTGCGGTCTTTGGTGCGCCCTTTCAAGCAACGTTGTAATAATTTTCCTTTTGGCTGCTTCTCTTGCCCACATGGGAGCTGAATATATCAGAACCGACTTCTACCTACGCTATACAATAGTTTCCGTCTCAGTTCTTTCGGGCCTCCTATCCTTGGCATCAGCCTCCTGTCATGCGCCGCTACTATAACCGCCCTGTATGTAACATATTGAATATTAGATTGATTCAATATTAGATTCTTGAATATCACTGTTAAACTCAGATTAATAACACAGGCTTGCATTTTTTCGGTTGAATCATGTTTTTCAAGATTTGATAATGGATTCCTATGTAGGTTTGTGCGCCGAATCAAAAAATGACCCTAGTTTCTTTCTGTCACATCAGAATGTTTGCAAATTGCAATTTGTCAAAATGTGTTACATATCGAAAAAAAAATCACAAATATAAGACATACTGACAGATTTAAATACACAGGTATGCTGCTATCTGTCGGTTTATGATGAAAACGAATCGTTGACATCATAAGCCGCCAGGTGTCTAAAAACACACATACAGTGTTCGAAATGGCTTCAAGAGGCTGTAAAAACTATGAAGATTCCTTTTATAGCATTTGTGGTGAGTTAATCGTGTCAAGAAAAAAAAGACATATAACATCGTTCGTGCAGCAAGTGTATCTCGCGTATTTCGGTGTAAAAGTAGGAGGTCAAGACAAAACTTGGATACTCCACTATGTTTGTTATACGTGTGTTGAAGTACTGAGATTCTGGTCAAAGGGTGAACAACATTGTTTCAGATTTGTCGTTCCGATGGTCTGACGAGAGCGACAAAATCAAAGTGATGATTGTTACTTTTGTTCAGCCGGTGTTCACAGCTTCAAGGTAAAGAATAAAATGAACATCGTCTATCCAAATCTGCCATCGGCTTTACGTCCTATCCCTCATAGTCGAAATGTACCAGTGCCTATGCAACCAGAACATTTACCTGAAGTAGATGGTTCAGAAATTGAATCAAGTGAAGAAACCAAACATAACAAAGTACGCACCTGGCAATTCTGCTCTACAACCATTTACACAAACTGAACTGAATGATTTGATTCGCGACTTACATCTGACCAAAGAGGCTATTGAATTGCTTCGTTCACGGTTTAAAGATAAGAATTTACTCGCAGCTAGTGTTTCGTTCTCCTGGTTCAGGTACAGAGAAAAAGACTTTATTCCATACTTTGCGGAAGAGGGAAGCTTATTATTCTGCAATGATGTGTGTGGACTGTTTAAGATATTCAACATTCCGTTCGAAAGCACTGATTGGAGACTATTCAACGATTCGTAGAAAAGTTGTCCTGCTTCACAACGGAAACAGGTATGCGTCAATACCCATAGGGCATTCTGTACACTTACAATAACGGTATGACAATTTACAATTCGTTCTCCAGAAAATTAAGAATGATGATCATAAGTACATCATGTGTAGTGATCTCAAAGTAATATCGATGATCCTTGGACAGTCAGATACACAAAGTTTGTCATCCAAAAACCTCTCATCGAATTGATGTAAATTCTCCTTCCACCTCTACATATTAAATTAGGCTTGATGAAGCAATGTGTCAAAGCATTACCAAATGATGGTATATGTTTCCAGTACATTTGTAACAAATTTCTAGCCTTGTCAACCGCAACACTAAAAGAGGGTGTCTATACGGGTCCGGACATTAGAAAACTTTGCAAAGAAGGATCCGAATTTCAAGTATATAATGAGACTATGCTGCAGAAGTACCACAAATTTAACTTTTCTCTTCCCTTCTTTATAAGAAAGTCTATAGTAGAAATGATGACAACCTTTTGTTATTACACTTTTTATTTCTTGTAAGTGATTCCATTTTTGATTTCCAATTTTTAGTGGAGCGTTATGGACCTGAAGAAATTGATTTAGTCTGGGATTACTTTTATAATTCCGTGGTTTTGGCAATTTTACGAACTCTCCATTGAAATCTGTATTTACTTATATTTGTCCGCACGGTGTATACTTTATGACCGATGGTCTGGCGAGAGGTACAAAATCATAGTGATGATTGTTACTTTTGTTCACCCGGTGTTCACGCTTTCAATGTAAAGAATAAAAAGATCATGGTCTATCCAAATCTGCCACAGGCTTTACGTCCTGTGTCTCATGGTCCAGATGTACCAGTGCCTATGCAACCAGAACATATACATGAAGTAGATGGTTCAGAAATTGAATGAATTGAAGAAACCGAACATAACGAAGTAGAGTAATGAAGTTAACCTGGCAATGCTGCTCCACAACCATTTATACAAACTGAATTGAATGATTTGATTTGCGAATTACGTCTGACCAAAGAGGCTTTAGAATTGCTTGGTTTACGGCTTAAAGACAAGAATTTGCTCGCAGTTGGCGGTTCGTTTTGCTGGTTCAGGTACAGAGAAAAAGGTTTTATTCCATACATTTCGGAAGAGGGAGGCTTATTATTCTGCAATGATGTGTGTGGACTGTTTAAGATATTCAACATTCCGTATGAAAGCTTGATTGGAGACTATTCATCGATTTGTCAAAAATTTGTCCTGCTTCACAACGAATACAGGTATGCGTGAATACCCATAGGGCATTCTGTACACTTATTAAATTGGATTTGATGAAGTAATGTGTAAAAGCCTTACCAAGAGATGGTAAATGTTTCCAGTACATTTGCAACAAATTTCCAGCCTGATCAACCGCAAACCTAAAAGAAGGTATCTTTACGAGTCCGGACATTAGAAAACTTTGCAAAGATGGAAATTTTGAAAAAGAAGCCTGAGACGCCTTTAAAGACCAAGTAGTAGCCAAGTTTCTAGGCAAAAGGAAGGATCCGAATTGCAAGCTGTTCCATGAATTTCAAGTTTCATTTCCTAGATTCACAATTGGACTACTTTCCTGAGAATCTGGGTGCTGTTGCTGAAGAGATCGGTGAGAGATTCCATCAGAACATCAAATAAATGGAAAAGCGTTACCAAGAAGATGGAATACTACTATTATGGCGGACTATTGCTGAATTTTGTACCGAGATGATCCTACAAGAGCACATGCACGGAAAAGCCTGAAACAGAGCTTGGCTGGTCCAAAGAGACGTCGACACAGCAACTAAAAACGTGAGTTTTTTATTTTCTATATTCTATTATATTTTGTTTATTATAAGCCGCAAAATAAGATACATTGACATCAATCATCAAAAGTTAAAAAACAGAAACATCGCAAGCTAGTGCAATACGCAAAGTTTGGTATAGACTTAAGTGCAGAAACTCTGCGAATACTCTTTAAATCTTTTCAAAACAGTTTCTTAAAAATATTATAAAGGTATTAAAGAACCTAATAACTAAAAGTAAACAGAGATGCTAGAGTGTGTTGTAGCATGATGCACACTCCGATTCCTAGAGTAAAGGATACAAAATAGTCAGGAAAAAACTGTACAAAAACCAGCAACGATCAAGACGCGGACGGAGATGGAAGTAATAGTTGGTTCCCTGTTCCCGCAGTACTGCCCTACTACAGCGGAAGGCACACTACTGAACGTAAAAACAATAACAGTGATTGAAGTGGCAGAAATTACTAATGCAGAAAAAGTTATTGCAAGTGGCGAAGGAACTGGGGTAGATAATATCCCTGCCATAATAACTAAATTATTAGCAGCGGGAAGACCAGAAATGTTGACGGAGCCATGCAATGAAATTATGCGGGCAGCAAAATGGCCACGACGCTGGAAGCAAGGGAAGCTTTTGCTAATCAAGAAAAATACTGGATATGAAGCTGACCCGACATTGTTTCTTGCAATACACATACCACTGTTTTCAGAGTCTTCCTCTTGTCCAATTAGAGGAGGACCATTCACCAAGAATAAAAGTATTTGTCAACAGAAGTTTGCACGCATTAAAAGCAGCTCCGTTCCTTCCTTGTAATGTGCTTAGCCCATTAAAAGCCCATTTGTCTTCCAGAGCTTAGCCCACACGGATTTTGTTTGCCGGGATTCTTGTTACTAAGGAAGAAATATAGATCTTCCTATGATCCCATGTCATGTTGTTTCAAAATAATCAAATAGCTCTTTTCTTAACTCTTCAGTAACTCTTGAGTAATCTCTTGGTTCTGTATACTGAACTGGTGCATGGTGGAGCAAATTTTCTTTCCCCTCTTTTCCGTTGAATACCTCTTTTTCGTTCGTTCCAACCCACGTACTTTTTCCTAGTTCTCTTAGCCTTTTATTTCTGTTATCTTGCCATTCACTTTCTTCGGCTATGACCTTTCTACGTTTGGCTGCCTGCTTTTTTTTTCATTACACTGTTCTTCAATGGCTATATTTTCATTTTGTAAAAGCAAATTATTTTCAGCTAGAAATAGCCATTCTGTATCATTTTCTTATTGAATGTTCACATTATTCTATGATATGTATTATTTTCATTTAAAGTGGTCGAATTATTTCCAGGGCTGAAATTAATATTGGTGAATCCGTAGGACTAAAATATTGGTGGATTATTTGGGGTAATACCCGATACATTCACCATTCCAATTCCTTATTGAATAGAATGTTTTAAAATATTGCTGATTAATCAGAGACCTACTTGCTCCACGCTTTTTTTGCTCATTGTTCCTAGGTCTTCGTATATCATCGCGTTGATAAACATGTAAACAGCCATTTTAGCAAACGTTGTATTATTTTTCCTAGGAAAGTATAAAGAATATCGAGAAACGTAAAAGTATACTCCGCTTCTGATCATGACACTTCAAAGGTTGTGATCATGATACTTAAAATATTATGATCAAATTCGACAGCGAAATAAATATAAATAAAATAGATTTAAATATTTTCTCATATAAAATAAACAGAAAACTTTCAACCAAATTTCCTCCTTTCATCGAACATAACAAATTCAAAAACTTTTTAACTGTAGAACTTGTAATATATATATATATATATATATATATATATATATAATAATCTATTTCGACAACCGTGATTCTCGTAACAATGAGAAATGGATTTTGTCCGTTGCATCGTTTAGACTTGCACTTTATATTTGAATCTCAGGTGTATTCTAGAGACAGGAATCAAGAGAAAGGAAAAGATGAGAAAAAGAATAATAGTTTGAAAATACAATAAGTTTTTAATCACATTTCACGATCGAGCATCAAATTAGAATTAAAGAATTTTAAAACATTAATTTTTCAATAGCGCTTTGTTCAAATCGATATCGTTGAGAAATTAAAAGGAAACTGGTTGTGGAAACAAAAGTTAATTTACAATTTGCAGAATTTATAATTATAATTAGTTGTATAATTAGTGGAAACGGAAGCAAATTTATTATAAACTTTTAAATGAAATATTCGACGATTTGATGAGTTCGGGCATGCATCTTTTCGTCTGTAATCAGAGGTTATTAGAAAAATATATAGCAAATAAATGGCCCTGGCTTGAAGACTGTGCAGGAAAGAATAGTTTATAATTATCATCGCAATGGTCTACCGTAATAACAAGATAAGTAAATTTAAATTAGAATATTGTAACGGTAGTTTAGGTGTTGTGGGTTTAGATGCTTAGGTGGGTATAAAGTTCACTTTAGTTGATGAAACCTACTCGACTGATACAAGGGATCGTAGAAAATAAATACTTTAATAATTTGTAACAAAGTTACTTATAAAATAAAAGAAAAATTAAAATAATTCGAGAGAGTCTATATAGAACAAGGTTCTGCGTACAGAGATGTCTCTCTGTAAGTATTTTTGTATGTATTAAATAAACAAATACTGATGGGATACCCTTTTCCCATCCGATGTTTAAACTACAGATGTCATAATAACTTGTTAAGATAAGTAAATTCATTGGGGAATTAATTAGTACAATAAACAAATAAGAAAGCATTATTAAATATACGTTGCCGTTGTATTTAAATTAAAAAAATATTTAAAACGTATTTTTTAGTAATTACATGTCGATTTATAAATATAAGACATGATATTTTATAAAAACATGATAATAATTAGTAATCGTTGTGGGCTATGAAATGATTTAAGTAGGGATATTTGGTATGTATATACCCGCTTCATCTTCTCCAGGAGATTTGTTGTTTTTCATTTCAAATGGAGAAGATGAAGTGATCATTGAAGCTCTTAAACTGGGTGGCAAAAAGCTCTTGCAGATTCTTAAAGTTATGTTTAATGAGTGTCTTATACAAGGCAAAACATCACAACAATGGAACAATGCAACCATTACCTTTTTATGTATTAGGATACATAAAAAGGTGACATAACCAATCTTGCAAATTACCGCCCTACCAGTCCGCTGTCTCACACGTACAAGCTATTGACTCGAATCATCGCAAATAGATTAAAAGCGAAACTGGATCTTTATCAGCCAAGGGATCAGGCTGGGTTTCGACCAGGTTATGGCACGAACGATCATCTCCAAGTCCTAAAGAATCTTATAGAAAAGTCCATCGA
>WYDF02023926.1:0-13078 GCA_009867245.2 Adranes taylori | reverse complement strand
CATTTGAATGTGCGGCCCGCATAAAAAATTTTATTTTGAAAATGGCCCGCCGTCCGAAAAAGGTTGCCGACCCCTGCTTTACATCACCAAAAGAAAATTTTTTAAGTGAATATATGATGTTTCGTGGTAAAACCTCCACGCTGCCATTATTTCATAGAGTAAATTATGAAATTATTATTTCTTATTACCTATTTCTTTCAAAAATATTTACCCCGTCCTGGACTCGAACCCGGACCTCTCAATTGCCGATCGATTGCTTTTCAAATTGACTTTATGAAGACACAAATAATTTTTAATATATATTCGTTTTCGGTATCTATTAATATAGGTAACTTATATATCAGGATTTGGCCATCTGTTTGCTACCACTGATCGATTCATTCGTCATCGATTCATTTGTCATTATTCTTTACTGGATACGGAAAAGAAATACATATTAAAAATTATTTATGTCTTCGAATAAGTGCACACTAGCTCAATTGGAAGAGCAATCGAGAGGTCCGGGTTCGAGTCCCGGACGGGATAAACATTTTTTCGAAGCACAAGTAATAAGTAATTAATAGAGTAAATTATGAAATTAACATAATTTACTCTATTAATTTTTTTTTCAATCCAAATTCAAAAAAATTTCATAACATTTCTGTTTATCAAATGAAAGTTAAAGCTGGGACAGAGAAATTAATTGAAATTCCTGAAACTGAAACTAGTATTCTACCAAACCAAAAAAACATACCCGGCTAGAAATTCCTGAATCTTTAGTAAAAGTAACTAACGATAATGTCGCCTAAACTACTATTTGCAATAGCAATGAAAATGAAATAAATTTATGAATACAAAATAAATAAAAACGAAATAAATTTTATAGACAATAAGAACATGTCAATTGATACATATAACGATTCTGACACAATACCTATAGAAACAGAAAAGTTCAAAACTTACAGAACTTTAGATTTGAACATATGAACAACGCAGAACGTACAGTAAGAGAAAACCTTTGTTTAGAATATAAAAACATATTCTTTTCCTCAGGTATGCCTTTAACATTTTTCCTAATCAAATCAAATATTTAGATTACCTATAATTAATTATTGACGGATTCAAACCCTGTATATAAAAACATTTATACTTTACCTCAAACTCAAAGAAAGAAGTACAAAGACAGGTCAATGATTTTCTAAATCAAAATATTATAAGTCCATCAAGAAATTAGATCAGACCGCGGTTCCCAAATTCCGCTTCTGCTTTGAATAGCTCTTATTAAGCAATCAAACGATTGACGATTAGTACCCAAATCCTATGGTATCTGTGTGCTTGACGAATTAGACCGTTCTCAATACTATATCACACTTGATCTTGCCTCAGATTATCACCAAATAGAAATGTCATCTGAAGACATGGAAAAAACAGCATTCAGCACAGAATCTAGGCATTTTGAATATTGCAGAATGCCAGTTGCTTTTAAAAATGCTCTTGAAGCATTTCAACGTGTCATAGATAACATTTTCCAAAACGCTTCCGACGAAACAGATTAATCCAGTCATCCGGTTGGATCCATGTAAATTTAGCCAAAAAAGGATAAATTTTCCTCTGGTGGAGGATATAAGTTATAATATGGCCAGTAGTTATATATAAATTATAGGCGCTTCACGGCAACCAGTTAACAGCAGACGCGTGTTCTAATGATTCACCTAATGGAATGCAAAACTGCTAAACTGTTCTAATCTGAAAGATTAGATCATCTCACACATCTGTAAGAGGGTAGTCTACATAAAGTTGTCGCTTCCCGACACTAAATATTCAATATTATATTAGTAGTCGTATCGCGTATTTTTAAACGGATTATTAATTTGGTTTATCTTTGCTTTGGGCTTAGCAATTATAAAAAATATTTTGATGAATTAAATTTATTAATTAATTTGTAATATAACTAAACCTTGCATTCTATTTCCATAGTTATTGAAAATTGTTAAGCGTAATTCAGTAACTAAATTAAATTCAATAAATTAAAGTTTTCAATAAAAATTATAAGTTTTAAAAAACCTCGACCACGGAAATATAATAATCGGATTTGAATAATCACAAAGACGAGGCAGTAATTAAAGAAAACTACATTATTTTAAGCTTAATAGCGTAATGAATTGTGTACGTTTCAGTGTTGGAGTCCACATTTCAATGAATTAAAACAGATTGTTCCAAACCTCCTTGTATTTAATTAGTTTAACAACCAAAGCCTCCAGCCGGTGAAAGATGACAATTTACATAGCTACGAGGATTGAACGTTTATACTTGACATGTTTCGGGGAGACAATTACCCCTTCTTCAGAAGTAATTGAGCATATCTTTATGCTACTGAGGATTAATGTAATAACATTTTTGATTTTGAAAAATTATAATATATTATAAAATGTAATAAATTAATGTATAGATTTTTAATATTTTGGTAGCAAAAGCTACTAAGATGTTTTAGAAAACATCTTAATAGCTAGAACATGTTAGTAGCTTTTGCTACTAAAATATAAAAAATGTATTTATTAATTTATTATATTTTGTAATATATTATAATTTTTCAAAACCAAAAATATTAATACATTAATTTTGTCGCAGTGACATAAAGACATGCTGAAATTCTTCTGAAGAAGGTGTAATTGTTTCCCCGAAACATGTCAAGTTTTAAACGTTCAATCCTCGTAGCGTTGTAAATTGTCATCTGTCACCAGCTGGAGGCTTTCGTTGTTAAACGTATTAAATACATGGAGTTTTTGGAACACTCAATTCATTGAAATAGCTTTACCTACATTACGCATTGTATCATATCATATAATGAATGATACAGAGAGAGAATTAATTAAAAATATTAAGATAGGAGAAATATTGGAAGCAGATCACTTGCCGATTGAAGTAGAATGGAGATTAAAATTGGGGGGTTGGGTAAGGAAGGATATGGAAAACAAGAAGTAGACAATAAGAAAAAAGGGAAAGTCCGATAATGAGAAATTAGAAGAAATGAAAAACATAAAGGAAGTGATGCAAGAGTTCACGAAGAATATGAAATGGAGGCATAAAAGTGATGGAAAGAGAATTAGAGAGGACTGGAATGGTTTTGATGAAGAATAAAGTAATGAGAAGAAATGATAAAGGAGGTGTTTAGGAGAAGTAGAGAAGAGGAATTGGAATGGAAGGAGTAAAACGAAGCACAGAGTAAACTAAGAGAAGTAAAAAAGTGATGTTGCAAAACGAGGGAGGCAGAGGAAAAAGAAAGCATTAAAAGGTTGAAGTGTGAAAGTGATTTATGGATACAGCCTAACTGTACATTAAACCTGTTTCCAACTGTACATTAAATATTTTTAGAAATACCGTGTAGCAATTCTGATACAACCTATTTCTAATCTACATTAGATCTAAAAATTCTAAATTTTATATTCTGCTGACAGAGGACGTAAAATGTTGGTAGTTTTTGTATGTCCTGAAGAGGTTAGTACGTGTTTGGAATAATCACAGATTTTAGCAGAGCTTGTTGTTTATTTGTGAAAAATGTAAGTACAGTTTTTAACCATCTAAGTATAGGTGTCTTAAATATTTTATTTTTATATCAGCTGATATACGGCTACGATTGGAGTGTATCAAAGCTGATACATAGCGAATTTAGTAGCACCAAGTTGCCGTCATAATGAATCAACACAAACCACTCACAGAAGCTGAATTAGAACGGTATGTCGAGCATATATTTGATGATGACGTGTGCCGTGTGGATGGATTAGAAGACGATGAATCCGATTTGGAAGTCGATGTAGAAAAAGAGACGAGTTCTAATCCTTAATGCCACCATTGAGTTTGAAGACGGGGTTGTAATTAACGACCGCACAGGAGACCTTGAAGCTAACGTGATTCTAGATACATCGAATAAGCAAGTTTTCGATGCAAATAAGAAGAATATAAAAGCATCAGTCACCTGGAGAAAAAGAATTTGATCCTAGATGATGAAGTGAATTCGTTCAAAGATAGAGAACAATTATCTCCAAAAATTATGAGTCTAAGTACTCCGTATTCATTTTTCACAAGATAGTCGATGTATCAAACTTGTATTCATTACAAATGAATCCAAATAAAGCCGGTCAATATTACCAAACAATATGTTCGCAAATATTTGCCCATATGCATACATATGCCGAAGATGCGGTCCTATTGGAGCACCAATTTAGATTTTAGTCAAATAAGATTCTGCCAAGAACAGAAATTACTGATGAGTAATACTCTTTTTGAATTTCCCCTTCCCCGTAGATTTTACACCTGGAAGTCTCCAGCAAGTTCAAGTTAAACAATTGTATGGTACCAGCTCGACCTCATAATGGTACCAAAACGATTTAGAAACTCAATTATACCGGTGAAGGGCTGGCCCAATCGGAACATAACCCAGTAGTAGGTAAATTCGAAATTGAAGTAAAACGTCTCGAAAGGAAAACGCCTAGTAAAACCAAATTAAGTATTAGGAAATTAAGGGACCCTGACATTGAGCAACATGTACAGGTATCCTTAAGAAGAAACATCGGAAATATGAGTGAACACGAAACAGACGCAGTTTCTAAATGGGAGAAAATAAACAGTGCTCTTAAAGTGACAAGCAAAACGCTTTTGCTCCTGGATCGAGTAAAGAAGAAGGAATGGATGGCAGACGAAATTCTTAATATGCTGAAAGAGAAAAGGCAATATAAACACAAAAATCAGCCTAAATATCAAGAAATAAATCATAAAATAAGAACAAAGATAAAAAAGCAAAATTACGCTGACTGGAGGAGAAATGCGTCTACCAGTCTTAACCCTCACTTGAGACTGATAGACGCAGATGGAAACCTTACATCAGATGACTTGAAGCTTATGGCCACGTGAAAAGATTACGTAGAGCGACTTTTTAACGATGAACGCAGAAAGCTACTGGAGCAAGATGACTATATGGGAAGTGGTAAAAGCAATTTCATCGCTAAAAAACGATAAAACACCGGGCCCAGACAATATACAAGACTAGATCCTAAAGCTTTTGTGCGAAACAGATTACAATTTCATCGATTTTCTGACAACGTTTTAACACCTTCTACGACAAAGGGGAGATTCCGGTGGAATGGCTGCGGTCAACCTTTGTAGCCATACCTAAAACACCACAAGTGCAAAATTGTGTGATCAACACCGATTAAGAAGTCTGAGAAAAAAAAACTTTACTACGGTTTTTACCAAAATTATCCACAGTAGAATATACAAAAAATGCGAAGCAAATATATCCGAGACACAATTTGGATTCCCTAATGCATTTAGCAGAAGAGAAGCGATCATTAGTCTGCAAGTGCTAATTCAAAGGTGCATAGATATACACAAGGAGATTCATCTGTGCTTTGTCTTCCTTCTCTAAGGCGTTTTACAAACATAATAAACTCATAGAATTGCTCAGGAAGATGGATATTGAGAGGCACCTGTGGATAATAACCAATCTCTATTAGCGCTAAGATAACGGTAGATAACTTAGTCAGCGGGAAAAAAATATTAGAAAAGGTGTACGATAGGGATGCATCCTTTCGCCGCTTCTGTTCAACATATACTCTGAACAAATCTTTAAAGAAACACTAGGATAAGCTTCTGAAGGTATAAAAATAAACGGAGAAGTAATTAAGAATATTAGATAAGCTAATGACACAGTTACCAATGCAAATAATTGCAACGAAATGCAAAGACTTACATAAAGAATATCAAGTCATAACTATGGTTTGGAACTCCATACAGCTAAAACTAAATGCATGCTTATCAGCAGAACACAGGAATCTCCGATGCAAATAACAATAAACAACCGAAACATAGAACATGTGGAGACGTACATATATCTTGGAACCATAGTCAATTCAAGATGGGATCAGTCAACAGAAATAAGAACAGGAATTGAAATGTGTTCAATAATATAAAAAAGTGGTTCACACGCAAAATCTCAATAGAATTAAAATTAAGACTGGTCACATGTTATGACTTCTCTGTCTTGTTCTATGGAGTAGAGGTATGGGCCAGAACAGAAGATATTCTAAGAAAGTTAGAATCCTTGAGCTATGGATATATCGGAAACGTGAAAACTCCCCCACCGTAATGCGCCGAAACGAGGGAGTGGGTTATAAGCTTTAGATGTGAATTTCCGGTGTTAGACTAGCTAATCTTTCAGCTTGTCCCTCGTCCGCCGACGCTGTGTTAATAGGATGTCGATAAACTTGAATTCAGCATCTTTTGAATCTTGTATTTGATATAATTGCATCTCTTATGTCGTAATGCTTTCAAACTCTATATTTCAATATTCCGTATTATGTTAATGTTACAGGATTACAAGCTTTATGTCAGTAGTTGCAGATCGTTCCTAGTAAAGCACCCTCCCCCCCCCCTCATAGAGTGTTCCAAAATCGCTCTAAAACGGTAACCGTTCCGTGGAACGCTATGTTTTCGAAATTTTTGAACAGGTGGAATATGGCGGACGACAAGATGTTTCCGATTGTCGCATTCTTCAAATATCCTGGACTGACTATCACCAACGTGAAAGTGATGTAGAGAATGGGAAAAAGCAAAGAAGTAGTTTTCAGCGCAAAAAAAGGAAGCTTGAATACTTCTCACATATTATGAAGCATGCTAAGTACAACCTGTGGCAGTTAATAGTGTAAGGAAAAGATGATAGCAAGAGGGGACCGGGAAAAATACGACACTCATGGATGCATAACCTACGGCAATGGTTTGGATTAACATCGATTGAATTGTTCAGAGGAGCCGTAAGCAAAGTCAGAATAGTCATGTTAATTGCCAACGTTCGCAACGGATAAGGCACTGGAAGAAGAAGAATAATAGTTAATGCCATAAGTAAAGAGTTGTCAAATAGTTCTTTCATTTTGCACAGTCTATATACTTGAAGATTGAACAGAGTGGTTTGAAGCAGCACTATGACGAAGAAGTTAATTTGTCTTTTAAAATGTGACACCTACCAGCAATAATCATTATACCATATCTGTATACAGGGAATAATTCAAAATATAACGACTTAATATATGCAAACCTACATACAATCAACGTTGAAATGGAAAATTTTAAGAATTAGGAGGCATTCATAGCGTAATGGTTGAGTATCAGATATACGTAGTTCGATGCAATGAGATTTGAGCCCTATATATCAAATAAGAAAGATGTTGATAACAGCTATAATCCTATGCTAGAAACAGGTGTGCACCTGGCCTCAATTTTTAGAACTACTTCTTAAAATATCCTTTTCATTACAATTTTCGAAATTAACAGCTGCTTACTTAGAAATTCTTGTTTGCGTAGCGTATATTGTTCAAGCAGTTGAACAATCAATATTTTCCTAAAACAGAAATTATTTTGAACGTACGTTAAGAAATTTACCAAATGAAAAAAAATGAGGTTCCACAAATGAGCTCAATGTTTCATACAACCGTTAAAGTTTTAGTAAGACAGTTGTGATTTTCGCCTTTACGATTGTTAATGGCCGAACTGCCAACTCCTATTGGTTTTCGATTCGGTAATTCCTGAGCTTTTGATCACGACATACAAAGAGTTTATTACCGTCAAAATTCGCATATAAAAGGTACACACAATCTAATATCGGGCAGACGCAATTCCGAAATGGGGGGCGAACTCGCGAAGACCCCCAATTCGGAATTGCGTCTGCCCGATATTAGATTGTGTGGACCTTTTATATGTGAATTTTAACCCCCCTTTAACCTCGCCTTTGATGGAAACAACAGAGGGCCGCCTTGATGGAGAAGCGCTATACCAAAGAGATGTCACCAAGCCAAACAGAAAATTCGTCTCGAATATCCAGGACGTCTCAATTCAATCATTCATCACAGTTTTCTCTTCAATCCTACTAAATGGATACACAATATCTCCATTATCCTCAGCAATAAGCAGACGTTCGGTCGAATATCCACACCAACATTAGCCGTAAAAGGGTGCAGCTACGTTGGAATAAAAAGCACTAATGTCTTTTTTTATTCCAACGTAGATAATGATTCTTCGCTACAGGTACGTTTTTGAAATAAAATAAAATTATATTTATATGTATAACTTTAGCTGCGAATTTTAGAGAGAGATTTCCTTATCTCATAATCGCCAATTTATGTGGAAATCCTATCTGTAGGATTTCCACATAAATTATGCTAAAAATTACTTGTACCCCACTTATGTATTAAAAATATTATAGATCAAATGGGTTTCGTTATGATTGATTTTTAAAGCTATTAATTTTCACGAACACGTTCACGACGAATATTTATATAAATTTTACAACAGTGGAATTTTACAAATTACGTCTGCTTCCTTTTTATTTTTGTCGACTTACCGGAGTGTAGAAACAGATGATTCTTTAGGTTCGTGTGTTTGGAGAAGCCTCGCGAACATATATGACATTTGAAAGGCCATGAACCAGAATGGACGTACATATGTGATCTGAGATCGCCAGGCGTTGGAAAGGATTTACTACACAAGTTACATTTGTGTGGTTTATCCTGAAACAAAAATAAGTCTATTACTAAATTACATACATTTCATTTTAGACAATTTCTTTAAAAACATTTTTAAACTGGAAATAGGTATGATTGTTAGTAATATTTTATCTTCATTTATAGGATATGTAGATATACATTTACTATTCGGTTTCCAACTACTCTATCGTTCAAGAGCAAATTCTGACCACTTCAAAGGCCGGATTTGGTAAGCTAGAGTGATCTTCCGTAACTATCAAATAATAGGCCCTGATAAGGAAGGGAACGGTGAGGCTAGTCCCTCTGAATGTTAAGTTTATTGAACTTTACTGAATATTAAGCAATTAAATTTTGGACTTACACGCAGCATTTGTCAATATAGTGAGAGAGAAACTATGAGGTAGAGGATGAAAAAGTCAGAATGTTCAGAAAGAATAATTGAGATTGTAGGAGGAATGTAAGAAGGAACAAAAGCAAAACAAGAGTGGGGAATGAATGGTTTGAAATATGGAAGGGAGTAAGACATGGATGTACAATGAGCGAGAGTTTGTTTAATATTTACATGTTAGATTTTGTAAATGTGTAATGCTTGACGGGTAATGCTTGGGAAGGAGAAGTTGTGGGCATTGGGAGATACGAATGATTCTACGTGTATGTTGAAAACGAAAGAAGAAATGATTGAATGATGAATAAGTATATGCAGAAAAGAGGTTTGCGGGTGAATGAAGAAAGAAATTGGAAGGAGCAGTAACAATGACACGTTTGAGTTAGGAGGAAATATGATTGACGATGCTTATCGATAATTGTGGTACTACACTTAACATTCTCTAGGCTCTGCCTGGACAATTTTGAGGAACGGATCTCAACATGATGCTTTTGTTTTATAAATCGGTTATAAGGTCCAGGTTGGTTTATTGTTTTGTATTTTATATGGATTGTTCATACAGTAGGTTAGAAAAGCTCCGTAGGATTTAATTTGCCGCTCTTCGCTCATGTCTCGGTGTTATGAGATCCTCTTTTATTCCGGTTTTATTGGTGGAAGCATTGGATTTTCCTATAACTCAGATCCTTTACTTATCCTGTAAATATGTTCCGAAATTATTTCGAAATTCCTTATTCTGGTCTTTCGTTATTCATCTCCTAATTTTAATATAATACTTGGTAATTTGTTGTTTCCGACTTTTAAGTTTGCTCTTTATCACAACCTCTTCAATCGATTCTTCTTATAAAGATCAAAGTTTTTCCAATTATTATGAATTTGACGCAGATGGTTATGCTCTTCTAGAGAGTAATTCCTTTTGTTAGGAATATACTGTCCTGGTCTTAACTGATCTCATTCCATCAAATTACCGAGTCATTTTTTTACGCAGAAACTTTTAGCATTTTGTGTTTTCAATGCATTTTGAACGTATTTTGTTGTTGTAACTTGATCCTGCGGTTATCTTCTCTGATTCATAAAGTGTTTAGAGGAGACTTAATAGTTTTAATATTATTCATAACGATTGGAGAATTTTGAATTCCAGTGGCTGCAAAGTGCTACAAACTGTGTTTGATTCTGGCTCATTCATCAATTCCAGGTAATAAAAAGGCTGATTTATTGGCACAAGGGGACTATGAGGGTTATCATATAGATTTTAGGATCCACACTTCCGTTCTTTTTCAACAAATATTTTCTTTATGATCGGATTCATGGTCAGTTGATTTACTTAAATCAGGGTTGTAGAATTAACCCTGTAATTAAACGTTCGTCGTGGCTTAAGTAATTTAATGTCCATTCTGGTAAAATTGTTTCCTAAGCCTCAAAATGTGACATTTTCTATTTCCAGCTCAATTTAGAATAGAACTAATATATGGTACTTTTGCATATGCAGAGCATATGGTGCTAATGTTAATAATATCACTGCGCTTCTATCTGATCTCCATCGTTTTAAAATTACGTCTCCTTCCCCGATTGATAACGTATTGGCTTTAATTGATGTAAATATTATCAATTGCTTCATCATTATTTATTATCGGTTCAGAAAAGTATTAAGTTATTCAGCATTTATAATTTTTATCCTTGCTCATGTATTGTTTCCCCTATTTGATTTCCTTGCGGTCGGTGATAGGCCTCACGGCCGAAAATAGACGGACGTTAAGTAACAATCAATACAAGACAAGATATAATTCTTATAAAATTGAGTTATTTTGCAAATTTTATTTGATTAACTACTTAAAGTCAAATAATAATTCCGAGATAAATTAATTTTATAAGAAATTCTTGATTTTATAGGATTTCTTATGGAGGAAGTTCAGATGAGGTACTTGTCTCCCCGAAACATCTCAATTCTAATTGGCCTTGTTGCGAGAAGCACTATATAATTTAATTATAATTTTAAAGAGTAAAGGGAAGTGAATTTATTTTTTATGACAAGCCATCGTATCTCTACGCAATATCGTAGATATTGATTTTATAGGTACATCCATCGAAGGGATCTTCAGCATCCTCCTTATCAGTAGCATTACGGCATTGAAAAGCTGGGCCCAACGTACTGGGCCACAAGTCCGCTATTCTTAAAAATGAAAATTCGTCTTATAGCTTATTAGTTCTTGAATGCAACTAGCTTTACATGTAGATGTTCTTAATGTTGCATACCGCACAGTTTTGATATTTGGAATTACGCACCTTATATGAGAAGTAGGAACGATTAAGGAACATTACATTATCTATAGAGATATTCAATGAAGACGACTATAGAGTCATTGGAACCCCTAACCACGCTAACTTCGCCCATTCATGCAGCTAAGGTGTAATGTCACCTTAATCTTTCCTATAAGGTGCGTAATCCCAAATATCAACAATGTACGGTATGCGACATTAAGAGCATCAATTTCTACATGTAAAGAGAGTTGCATTCAAGAACTAATAAGCTATAAGACGAATTTACATTTCCAACAATAGCGGACTTGTGGCCCAGTGGCTTGGTATAGGTTTTCAATGCCGTGATGCTACTATAAAGAGGATGCTGAAGATCCCTTATACTAATCGGTGAACTAGCGCCATACATCTTATACAGGCCATTTTTAAGATATTTGATTTGATTACTGATGTTACGTACTTATAAAATTATAATTTTAATTGTTCAACATGTGGTTTCAAGACTGAAACAAGATTCTAATTTGCTTTGTGTTAATATAACTAACATTGTTCTATTTGTAAATATTTCAATAAGGGTTGTTTATTATTATATTGCTAGAAAATAAAATTATTACAATACCATATTTTTAAATATTTCTAATCAAACTCTTTTAATTTATTGTAATAATTGTATCTTGTAAATGCTTAATTTCATTTACTTTATATGTAAAGTATTTTATGCTGTAATAAAAATTTTTAATGATTCATACGTAAATGAACTAATTAATAATTAAATAAAATATTAGTAATATTACGTATTAACATTGTAACAAATAATCCTAGCTTTTGTTTTAAACATCTAGATAAAATGCGTATAAATTAAATATATTAATAAAAATAAATATACATTTAGTAACAAATTAAGCACACGAACAATACTTCCTATTCAACAGACGTATGGTGGGAATTTTGTTCTTAACAATACTAATAAAGCAAAATTGAAATGCAAATTGTAAATTTTCTATGTTCATCCTTGACAATGCTCAATGATACTTATATATTAATAATAAGTAACTAATGCGTAGATTTGAAACTAACGCTCGGAGGAGACTTAACTAAGTTCACTTTTTAATAACAAGGGTGACGCGAAGGTCAAACAAGCACGAATAATAAGAAAAGTGAAACCGCTCGACTGTGACTTCTTCTTGAGGTTTTCTCACGGAATTTAACAAACCGTTTCTCCCCAGTGCCCTACATAATCAAGATATACAAGTTCCCAATGGAATAATTAAATTGCGTTTAAGCCGCTCTTGTTTCTGTATTCATAAGCTAAGACGTTATGGATATTATATTGTTTTAGTTCTCATGACGATATATAAAGTTTCATATGAGAAATATTTTATTATTGGTATAATCATAATGCATGACAAAGTTATTCCTTTGTTCCTCTTCGTTTTGTTGATATTTAAGAGTAAATCACTAATTTTCTATAAAATCACTAAAAATGACATCTCATACAAGTAATTGACAAAAAACAATTTATTTTTCAATACGATACGATATTCCAAATTAGTAATGCCTTCATTGTAGGTTGATGAATTCAAGTCCTCGAAATAGCTATTACCTCGGAATCAGACGAAAATCACTTATATCCGAGCCATTTTCTCAGATTTGGAAACAGATAATAATCGCTGGGTGCCAAATCTGGGAAATGGGGTGAATGAGGCACTGATTCAAATCCTAATTCATTAAATTTGGCCATTGCAATTGCAGACTTGTGGGCAGGTGCGTTATCCTGAGCAAAAGCACTTTCTTCTTTACCAAATGAGGCTGTATCTCTTTCATTTTATCGCTTAATTGCTGCAAAAATTGGCAAAATACTAGCCATCTATTGTTTTCCCCGTCTTTAAGTAGTCGATCAAAATAATTCCATGAGAATCCCAACACACAG
>WYDF02023915.1:0-13078 GCA_009867245.2 Adranes taylori | reverse complement strand
TTTCGGTTTAGTATGTACTACCATTTTATTATAATTAATTTTATAACAATATATTGATGGGAGAAAGTCGATAAAATTAATTCAATTTTAGAAATGCTTGGGGGCGCATCAACATGTTTAACGGGACGCAAGCGGCCCGCGGGCCACGTGTCGCTCGTCCCTGCTTTAAAATGTGAAAAAATATCTTTTTATTCTGGGACATATTTTGTCAATAAATAGTATTTTTACATATAATTATATATCGCAAAGACTTTATGAAATAGCTAAATCAAATACAGTAGGCCCCCCTAATCCGTCTTTAGGACTGGGGCTATGGTCGGAACGGAAAATAGGTTGGATTATCAGATACTAAAGAAAAATACGGATTTAAAGTAAAATACACAATCTCTGAACTCAAAAATGACTGTATTGTTCTGTACAATAAAAACATTGCAAACATCGCACAATAAGTTAGTTACTTAGAAAAAAGTCAGTTATAGACTTTTGTTTAGCGATGAAATTCTAGACTTACCTGCAGTATTCCTCCATTTCTTGATCCACAAAATGTCGACATGTGTTGAGGTTGAGTTCTGCTCGATGTACTGAAGAGCAATATCAAAAGCGTTCTTGCTGTCGGTGTATGAAATCCGGGTAGGAGATTCGTCATCATCACGGTCCGAGTCCTCATTCACGTTTTCTTCACCATTATTTTCCAAATCAGCGGCAATAATTTGGTTATCATTGAGCTCTTCACTGGTTTCACAGTCTTAATCACATTGGGCAATGCACTACTCAACTTCACTAGCAGGGACATTCGGCTGTATAGTTTGTAGATCTTTAACGATTTCCAGTGTGTTGTTATTTTACTCATCTTCGATCTAGTCACTTTCGGTTATAACTACCAGCCAAAGCTTATGCGAAGATTTTCGCAGTGTGTCAGGTTTCATTTTCTCCCATGACTCAGCAAGAGTATAGATAGCATCTTTGATGTTGAGGGATTTCATAGCTTCAAATATGTTACAACCTTATTCGTACTTTTCTAAAATTGATCTGATGTACTTTCTGCGACACCGTCTCTTTAACCCTTCTATAACTCCCTGAAACCAGTGTTTGGATAATTAATGTGACATTTAGTACAAGGAAAATAGCTGTTATGTCCCTTTTCACTAAACAGGGAGCTTTTTTGTTTCAAGTCTTTTTCAATAGATAGAACGAACTTGGACAAGTAAAATTTGAAAAGATTGCAATCCATTCAAGTAGATTTTTTGCGGTAATTAACCGGCAAGGAAGATACGTTTATGTTTTTGTATGCCCTAGGCTTCTTAGATTTGCCAATAACGAGCAGGGGAAGCTTGTGTGTACCATTAGCATTGCTGCAAGGAGCAACGGTTAGCCTATCTGTGCAAGGTTGCAGTTTTTATTCTTCGACAATTTCCTGAAACATCACAGAAAACATGTTAGCCGCCTCGGCATCAGCAGATAGTTTTCCACCAGAAATTGAAACAAACCTGGCGCCATGACGGGTTGCGAACTCATTTCCGGCTTCTAGTTGTTTGTGCGAAGTTATTGCCCTATCTTTTATAATGGGCCCAGCTATCAGGGTTCCTTTCCTTCTTTCTTGGCAGAACCCATCCTTGCCAGTGCGTTGTGAAGCAGTTCAACTTTAGGCTTATTCAATGTTTTGCGACTCTTAAGAGCGTTTTCACAATCAATCGTCACTGTATATGATTCATGCAAAAATGAAACACTGTGCTGAATTTTAATAACACGAATTTACTAATAATTTGAGCTAACAATAATTATAAAATAACAAATTTACTTTATAAAAATATATGATTTAATTGAATTTCACTGATTGAGAATAATAAATTGTCTAATAAATTGTGAATTTTTTATCGGCAGAGCCCGGGAGACTAAGTTAGTCTCATGTAGACTGAACTGGAGCAGCACAGGTTACAATCGCGAGCGGAAATTAATCGGCTTTGGTAATTCAATAAGAACAAAGAAAAACAGGCGCAATTGTAAACTATCAGTTGACAAACATACAAACTTCTTGTAGAGCGAAAACCAAGTTAATACGAAGAAGGCTTGAACGAGAATGGTTTATGCAGATTCTTTAGTGACAAATATCGGATGTCGGTACCAAGCCTAATTTCAGTTATTGACTAAATACAAACGGGCGGTTTATGGCCCATTCAAATGCGTTTGCGGATACATTCAATTTCGCTTGCTTTCTCATGTTAGAAAGAAACTTTTGTCACATTCGAAGGGCATTAATAAACCGTTTTGTACGAATGGTTTTATTACTAGGAAAATGTACATTTGAAAATTGATAACGAAATATATTTCAATTATTTATTTAAACCCTAATTGCTTAAAACTTATTCAACTAGCTCAATTATTTTGTCCATTCGATTTGGGAACAGTTTTTACTTATTGTAATACAAGTACATACTGCTGCAAATGGTAACGTTTATAGTAGGTCACGGACGTAAAAACCGTATCAAAAAATAGTACAACATTATTTTGATGTATTGAAAAAGCCATTTTCGTACCACTTGTTCGGCCAAAGTGCCCTTCGTATTATGTGTTTTAAAGGGAAATACTTTGAAAGGATAAAGGATGGATAAAGGATGGTTGTACCCCGTCACACGACAAGAACATCATCATCGACTCTTCCGAGGCATTTCAGGCGACAGTGATTATGCACTCCCTCCATTTCGTGCGACACCGTAGTATAAACTACTCCAAATTCACACAAAAGGGGTCGACGAAACCTTCATAGATATTTTTCAGATCATTCATATTGTAACGTGGAGATTTGTCCATGTTCCTGTTGAAATTAGAAAGATCGAACATGCAATACTTATAAAAGGTACAAGAATTTCTGACCGCATAGACCTTGCTAACAGTAAACATGTTGGGTGCTAGTGGAAAGCCCGACAAGTAGTAATTAACATTTAGAGAATCATTTCAAGCTTCTACTTTGAAGTAAAATATAGTGTGAATACATTTTAAAAGCATCCTAATTAGTTCAGAATTACAGTATAGAAATAGATTAAGTTCCGACGGAACTAGATTGTTTCCGATGTATTTAGCGTTCAGATTATCGGAAGAAATGAATATTTAGGAGGTGTGGCTTAAAGAAAGTCAGGGGCGGTGTAATAACATTACATTGAGTGTATGCTACCACTACCCGCGTGTTAACACTACCCTCGGATCCAGCAATCAATAGGAGAATTGCCCTATGTCAGTGTGTAAGTGACTAAATTATTTTAATTTGTAATTGAGCTATGTGGGGTTTATTAGTATAGGTACCAGAAGCGCATCTTATTTGATTGACCTCAATTATGATCAAAGGTAATTAACCTGACAGCAGTATAGACACTTAAGTGGAATACATTGACTAACTGTACTTTATAGTTCGGGCTTCCGCCGAACGTCGTAATGTCCAACTATGTAGCGAAATAATAATCCGGAATAAAATAATATTAGAATAATAATTAAATAAGAATAAAGAGTGATAATAAATTTATGAAGTATTTTGTTATGCATTCTTCTAATGTGGTGCGGTACTTAGCATTAATATTCTTGGAAATAAATCAGCTACATTAACCAGAGCATAATTTTGATGAGTACAGTAAAGTCGAGTTTCATTAGTAACAAGTTGTTGATCAAGGTAAATCTAATATAAGTATAAATAAATAATTATTTACGCACTATTTTAAGATAATAGTGCGTATATAATAAAATAATAACATAGTTTGTGTACAACGGTAAAATCTATAAGTACCTACATTAACAATTCTTTGATATAATTGAACAAAACATAATGTCACTTTTATTCAAGTGTTGATTTATTTTATTAATAGCAAAGGGCTGATTATTATATTTTACTCTTTTATTTCTGCTTCCTGAATTATTAAAGCTAACGACTATAGCTAAGGATTGACGTTACCAGTAATTATCCAGCCACAAGAGGGCAATTATCCAGCCACCAGTAATTATCCATCACATCTGAATGTACGTCCACCGTAACAAGTGTCCTGGCTAGAGTTTCTTATTTAAATGAAGTGAGGCTATCTTGGGGATATAAATTCAAATTAATAACTTTGCTAGAAGTAGCTAAACTAAAGGCTATCTTATAAAATAAGAAAGGAGTTCAGGTAACCATAATTGTGAGCAGGGGATTGCTACGCTAACCCATTTAGAAGTTCTCTATCACCCATGTCACGGCGGAGGGAATAACCATGCGCCCTAAAAATAACGTGACAATATTAAATATCAAAGAACATTTGCCTACTTAGTACGCTAAAATCTTATCTTTGCTTTTGCTAATGGGAAAGAAGACATCCTAACTATTTTGCATTATAGTTAGATTCAAACAAATATGTCAGTCATTTAGCGAGTGTGAATAGAGCCATAAATTTATTATAAATACAAGTACATTATGTAAAAGCATATTATGTTATAGAAAATTAATCTAGTCCATCAGACATAAAGTAACAACAAAGTCAATGAACTGCAAATAAATATGCGAATAATTCATATCTAGATGTTTTGTCAATAAAATGAAAACAATAGTACACCTAGATGTGCGTCTTTGAAATTGACATGTTATTTTTATGAAACTTGTATCTGTCAAGTAATCTTGCACAATCATCCAATTGAATTTTACAAACTCATATTAATTACTTTTGTTTTGTTTATCTTTTAGATTATAATAATTTGTACGGTACTGACTTTGAACTCATTAAGACTGAATAAAAAGGTAAATCAAATTATAAAGAAATAAAGTAAATAATATATTTTAGTAAAATTTTAAGTTATCAACATGTTTCCATGTTCATCCCTGGTTGAGCAGCCATTTTGTTTTCAACACTTGTGTTCTTATTTATTTTTTTTTAAATCATGTTAGAGCGTAAACTTGTAAAGAAACTACCGTTTAAAATGATGGATAGATAAAATATGAGAGAAAATATGAAACATTTTTCTATGTTAAAATCATGATTAGAAATGATTAAATAAATTACTAAAGTAATAGACGATCTTCAGATTAGAAAAGCACGACAACTGCCCACATTTTTTTTTGGTTGATTATAATTGCAGTCTCAAATTCGTTTGCGATTTTCTTTTGTTTACTGGCATTGAAGATAGTAACCATAGATCGGCTGAGCAAATAACAAAGAAACTGTAGTTTCTATCTAAATGAGTAAACAAATGGTAATTATTATCTATATAATTTGTTGTAAATAATTAAACATGTAATTCAATAGCTATTCAATTTTAATTATAAATCTTTTTACGATTTAGAACAATGATATAGAGCTCTTCTAAGTCGAATAATTTCTTGTTTTATTCAACAATTTGATTGCTATAACACCCACGTCTGTACCTTGGCGAATTGCAAAATGGAAGGAAAATATGCTTTAACTGTTTCCTATATTGAAACGATCAAAAAAAACACTAGAAACTCTGGTGGTCCTTCTAACTGTTAAAATAAGACTTGATAAGTGCACTATATAATACAATAATTGCAGATTTATCGTGAACGATTTATATAAATGCTTATGATTTATGATCAAATTTTATGATTGAGCGCTAACCTTTAGACGATAAATGCATAAGTACATGTATTAAGCAAGAAAAAATGATTTAATAATTTTCTAATTTAATGGTTTCTGAATAGCATACTAGGTCTTGTAATCGATCTTGGATCAAAGATATATAGATTGATATACTGATAGTGATTTAACATCAAGCTAGTTCTAAAAAAAGGTAATAACCATAGAACTCAAACGAAAAAATCGATTATATTAATTTGTATGTTTTCACTGCAACAATTTGCACTAAATAATTCATACAGTCAAATGAAAATATCTAATTACTTATAGGAAGCTTAAACAAAAATAAACTTAAAATTTGTCAAGAAGAAAATTATAGAATAATTATTACATATGTACATATACATATTAATATTTTTATATTTTAATTTACAATGACACAGATTAAGAAATGTCAGAAACGTATTAATATGTACGAGGTATAATCAAATAATACATGTAGTTATTATTTTTCTTGAATAATCTTTATTTATTCCTCAATGTTAACACTGTCTCCTTGAAAGCAATCCCAATTGGACATAATACATTTCTTGCAGCATTTTCTTAACTCTTAGAAGCAAGTCAGAAATTCAATTTTCGACATGCGTTTAATTGCTTTAGCGATTCTCTCTTGATCTTCGTGAATATCGGCAAAAACTCGTCATTTCATGGTCTTTTCACCTTCGGGAACAGAAAAAAGTCGCCGCGTGCCATATCGGATATAATTGGAGGATGTGGAATCATAACAATGTTGTATTTTGCCACAATTTCACGAAGAACAGTCTCGCCACAAATTCGAACGTTTTATTCGGATGGCTTCATGTAAACGGCTTAAAACTTCTAGTTTACAAGAACTGATGGTACACTTGTCCAAGAAAACTGAGTAGAACCTTCATATTCAAGCGAACTTAGCGAGCTTTTAGGGAAAGCTTTCCATACACCCATATTACGTCATATCCATATAGCCATGTTTTGTCACCGTAACCATATTATTTGGTAAATTAATTCTAGTTTGTCGCTGATTTAATTAAGCAGCTCCTGAGCTACCCCTGAGCGTCAATTCGACCCTGCTTTTGATCGAAATTCAACTATTTGGAAACAAATTTTGCTACCACTTATTATCCGAAACATAGCTTGACTTGAGCAAAATGAACTTCCATCATTTTCAGCAACTTCTTTCATAGTGATTTGCCGGTTGTCGATAATTATTTTCTCCACCTCTTCGATGTTATTATCAGTTATTGATGTGTTAGGACATTAGCAGGCTCGTCACCCTCAACATCTTCACGGTCCTCTTAGATACGCTTGTACACTTATAAATTCTTGTATTACTCATAGAACAATTACCAAAAGCATTTAACAATGTGTTGCACTTTGTTTTATTCTTAACACAAAACTTAATGCAAACTCTTTGTTCCATTTTCTTCACAAGTGAAAATTCGGCGTGTTATCTAAATACAAGTAACCTTATTGACACTAGCCTACTTTTTGTGGAAATATCTACCAATAAAACAACAACAATTTGACAGTTGTAGAAGTGCAACCCGCGAAATAAAAAAATACGAGGTATAAATTATTTGATTATACCTCGTATATCCATACATAAAATATATCATGTATACCCATATATTAGTATTTTTATAAAATTCAAATTTTAACAAATGAAACGTTTAATGATTATTTGCGTCTAGAAAAATACCTCCAAAATGAAAATGTGTTTTCTTTAAGACCCAGGTTACTGAAACGACTCGTTATTTCTCGTTATTAATTGATCATATCTCGTAAATAACATAAACATTGCCAACAAATTGCAAATTTCACTTTTCAAACTTTGAATATATTAAAATGTAAACAATATTTGAAGATGATTTGTATTACAATTTATGGCACATGAAAAGAGAAGTGCAGGATACATAAAATGTCTTCTGCGCTTTGCTTTCAAAATGCGATTTATTACTTTTCAACTTAAATTAATATTTTTGTTTGATTTCTGGCATATTTTTTAAATGCGTCTATTTTTAGAATTTTGTATTTGCTTCTTGCAGCAGACTGCTGCGACTTTTTATACTGTTTTTCTCTATATATGAATACATAGTTGCAGTATATACTCTACAAAGTTGTAGGTAGATATACGAGGGCTGTTTGACGGGAAAGTAACTTTTCAATGAAAGACTTGTTTCGGGATAGAAAATATATTTTACTTTTCTACATAATTGCCTTGCAACTCTACAAACTTAATCCAGCAGTTTTCCATTTATTTTAATTAATCCAAAAACTAATCTTTTAGGAACAAAATATGCATCCGTTGCGGCTATCATTTGTACCGAACCTCTTTACGCCGAACCAATGTGTCAAGTTTAGGAACAAGAAAAAATCTGACGGAGCTGGCTAAGACGGAGCTAAGATAAACACAATCTAAACCACATATAAATCCAGTTAATGTTGTTATATATGTCGATTTATTCAATCATCATAGATTATATTCTACAATAAATTACCTTATAATAACAATTAAATGTATTTAATAGTATTATTTAACTTTCTCAATTGAATTATAACATAAGAAGACGTTTAAACTTGATTAAATTACTTTTAACAATTAGATAACATTTTCAAAAATTATCGTCATTAGTTTTCAAATAAAAATAAAATAAATCTACTTTTTAATTATGAAACTTATAGAGCAATATATTTTATAAAAATTTGTAACAAAGCATGTTACTTGAAATAAATTAAATAAATAAAATACTGGAATAACCAGTTCTTAAAGATAAACGCATTCTCTGTTACGTATATGAACGCGCTTCATTGCGCCGCACTGTATTTTTTTTGTTGACTGAGAGAAAAGTCGCTTTGTCGACTACAACGCTGGTCAGGCGATGGTTATGTGGGGTCAACCCTCTAAAGGCCCTCGGTAGCCAACCCGTGTTACCGGTATCTGTTGGTCACATTACGTCAGCAAAATAGCTAGTTACGTTCAAGCCTTTTTCGTTTAACCACTTCTGGGTTAATGAATTTTTCCTCTTTCTCTCTCTCTCTCGTTGCCTCGTCTCGTACACTCTTTCTTTTATCGCCTTTTCCCTCAGAATTGCATTGCCTAGGAAAAGCATTTCAGGCGTCATTGTCCGGACAGATTCTATTCCAATTTCTGTCTGGTTCGAAGTCCCCTACTAGGTACATCTCTACATTCTGACGGCCACAGTCCATGCGTCGCATTCAGTGTGCTCTACCACCATTATTACAGTATTCGCAGGCATCGGACGATCAACTCCCGATGCGATTCAAATACACGGCAAAAAGTCCATGCCCAGTTAAAGACTGCGTTACGTAATAGTTTAAACTACCCCTTGCTGCCTCATACCACTATTTAACCTTAGGTATTAATCTGTACGTCCATTGGCCTTTCACGCTATTAGCCCATTCTTCCGGCCACCCATTTTGGATTTCCCCGCGCTCTAATTTTGTCGACGTCTTGCGCACATATACCCTTGTCCCCTCTAACCTGCACCCTTATTGGTACTACCCCCGCAATAACACACAATGCACCAACAAACTCTCTGCGATAAGCACAGGCCATTACAATAAAACCCGCTCGTTGGGTTGGGCCAAGTAACCCTGCAGTCTTTGCAGTATCCAATCTTCTTTAGCTTCATCGGCCCCATATTTGACATGCTCTCCCGCTTAAGTGATTTGTCTATCATCATGTATTTCACCTCCTAAGTATTTTACAAGTAATTCACCAGTATTTCACACGTATTCCACCTCGCTCTTAAAATGCACTTGATGCCCCAAGACGATAACTTCCATTTCAGGGACCTGCCGTCTTCCCGTAAGCCAAATGGCTTCTGTTTCCTGAGGTGGCAGCTTGAGTCGATGTGTAGCTACCCATTCTTTCATTTGTTTCAAGGTTTTGTTAAGATTCACTTTCAGGTTTGAGTCTCACCGATGTCTCGCTATGACTGCAATGTCAACAGAAATGGCGAGCAATTTAACTCCCTGCGGGACACATACGATGGGCTCAGCAGGCCATCGTACATAACATTCCACAAGGTGGGCCCCACGACCGAACCTTGTGGAACACCACATGTCAATTATTTTACCTTGAATGAACCATTCGTCGTGGTATAAAACATGCCAAGTATCTAAACAAAACAATAATGGAGGGACCTGCTTTATGACGCTCTCTTGATACTTCCTCGCTCTGCAGTGTTCAATGCATTTTTCACATCTAGCAAAACTACCACACATAGTTCTCTAGGGTGTCTGGTGCGCTTATCTGTGAGCTTATCTGCCCGTGTCAATCAACGTATGCACTGCATCCACCGTAGATCGGCGTTCCCTAAATCCGAACTGCGACTCATGTAATCTATTGTCGCCAGTCAAATGCTTCTGTATCCTTCCCAGGATAAGCGTTTCCAGGAGCTTTGCGATTTCCTCTATCAGATAAGTCGGTCTATATTGACCTTGCCCCTTACCGTTTGGGACTAAGACAGTCTGGCTTTTTTCCAGATTTTGGAAAGCATCCACTGCCAAAATCGCATTGTAGATTCTGAGCAACACTGATGGATTTGTACATACCAGTAGCTGTATAACGCATCCTGGTATCTGGTCTGGCCCCGGAGCCTTGTCCTTTTTTTTGTAACGCGTTTTCGTATATGGCACCTCTCATGAGCACACGACGCTGAACCTGCCCGGAGAGTTATCTCTGATAGGGAACAACTCGCCGACTATTTTGTCCACATCTATTGGCGTGGGGACGCTTTTTTGAAACCGCCCGTTATCGGAGATTTTTGCCTTTCGCAGCATTCTTCAAGCACACATTCTGGGACATTTCTCTTTATTATCCGCTTAGCTCTGTGTCTGACCGAGTTAGTCTCTTTATGTAGGGCTGCGATCTCAGAAGTTTACCAGTAGACATATCTACGCTCCACAAATTGCTCAGCAGCCTCTTCAGGCGAACCTTCTAGTTCTTCGGTAGGAATGGCTTTTAACGCTCTGACAAGCCCGGGTGTATTCATTCTCCTTAGCGCCCATCTTTTAGCTTGTGGCGCCTCTTCTCTTTCAATGTTTAGATCGAAGCGTCACTGTTTACTAACCATACAATGTAAGCAACAGAGAATGATGTAAGTAGCATTACTACTCGTTGTCGCTGTGTTGTACAAACATTAGCTGTGCTTAATGTGTGTTGATATGAACGCATTTAGCGTTGTTTGCTATACGTAGATAGGAGTAGGCGACCATTTCGTCCACATCCTTTGGCGTGGGGACGCTTTCATGAAATCGCTCGCTAAACGAAGCCTTTTGCCGTTCGCAGCATTCTTCAAGCGCACCTTCTGGTCATTTCTTTTTATCATCCGCTGTGCTTTGCGTCTGGCCGAGTTAGTCTCTCTACGTAGGGTTGCGATCTCAGAGGTTTACCAGTAGACTTGGATGCGCTGTGCTAATCGCTCAGCCGCCTCTTCAGGTGAACCTTCTAGTTTTTCGGTAGGAATGGCTTTTAACGCTATGACAAGTCCGGGCGTATTCATTCTCCTTAGCACCCACCTTTTAGCTTGTGGCGCATCTTCTCTTTCAGTGTTTATTTCGAAGCCTCACTGTTTACTAACCATACAATGTAGCAGCAAAGAATGATGTAAGCAGCATTCCTACTCACCGCATTATTACTATGTAAGCAGCATTACTACTCGTTGTCGTTGTGTTGTACACCCATTAGCTGAGCTTAATGTGTGTTGATATGAACGCATTTAGCGTTGTTTGCCATAAGTAGATAAGAGTAGGCGATTTAGATATGATATGTAAAGATACTAACAGCGTCCGATATAATAATTGATATGCGAGTTCGCTCATCGCTGTTCGCTGGGTGGGTCGCTAAGATGATGATTGAATAAATCGACAAAGATCTAACAACATTAGTTGAATTTATATGTCGTTTAGATTCTATCAAAGTTTAATTTATTTAAAATTATCTTCCTATTAGTTTCCGTGTTTAGCCAAATCCAAAATGAAATTATCTAACAAGTCAACATCTAATTTTTGGTAAATTTCATGTTTTGAGACAACCTGAATTTTTGTTAAAAACTATATTAATACCACGTGGATGAAAAATAAAATCCACGTGAATTAAAGAAAATCGTTTTTCAAATTATCTAAATATATAAAAGATATTTCACATATCAACATTGTCTTCATAAACTTTAATGTAATATTGTAAATAAACTTCTTTAATTAATATACTTTATATAGTTGAAGTAGAAAATGTATCAAAGATTTACTCATACTCTGGACTTCCCGTGAAAAGTTATGTTTTTTATATGCAACATGCATACATTATTAGTTTACAATCAGAATGGTATCCAATATTAAAATAATTCCAAAGAATGTGTCAAGAAGATTATTTTCTACTTATATATTCAAATGCGCATCAATTAACAGTAAAATAAAACTTGACACGTCCTTGTACGTTTGGAATCTGAATAATTTTGCATTCTGGGCATGAATAATAATATATTTAACAATACTGTAACTAGATAATAATATACCTAGCTGAATTTATTCTCAATTGTTAATTGTAACACAAAAACAAATGTGGTAATCTGTTATCGGATTTGCGGAATGTGTTCGATTGATATTTTAAATTAGTTAATTTTTTTTATTGTGCTGGAGAATATTTTAGTTTAACTTTTAGGACGGAATTAGCACAGATCTTGTAAAAATCGACCTACAGCTGTGTTTTAGTTATTTAAGAATTGTTTTCTAACAATTAAAATAACTTGTATAAATTAAAATTATTTTAACTTATTAATAGCTGTTATAGTGAACTAATTCACGTTCGCATGTAAATTATAACGTTAGAAAAAGAAAGAGAGCCTTTTGTTAAGTGTTGCCATCTATTTTAAATCACACATAATTTGATTTCGATGATTAATTTTGATTGACGCGAATAATACAACTCCAGCATACAATTAGCGAACAAAACTTGTTTCGAGGAGAGGCAAGGTATAGCAATTCCAAGGGGGTTTAAGCAGAACTGTGAGCTGCTTTGCAACGCCTGCAGTAAGAGTGGAAAATTTTGCCTCTAATTTAAGGTTTAAATAGTTTTTAACTATGAAGCATTTTTATGGTTTTATGAAGTTTGAGTTTTTTGTTTACTATATACATGTTATTTATTCGACGCATGTTTTTGTAACATAATACTAAATTTATACGAAACGTAAATCTCCCCATTTGATTGGAAAATCGTGATTTTCCCCTCTTTTGATTGAAAAGAAATTTGCATTGAATGGGTTATAAATGTGCAAAACAAGCGCGAAATGTTATTAAACTTTAAATTGCTTATTATTATTCAAAAACATAATTTTGATACACGACGCAATCCATAAACGTTTGTTGTATAGTTTTTACTACCAATATTAATGAGACACGAATATGGTCTTTCGCTGTGATTTTAATATCACCGATAACCTTAAAGTGTACAAATTAAGAAGTTACGAATATAT
>WYDF02023904.1:0-13078 GCA_009867245.2 Adranes taylori | reverse complement strand
TGTGAGCTGATTTGCTGGTGGTCTTGTATATTTATGTCCTTGCTTGGCTGCGCAAGTCGGTGTTAGTTGACCTGAAACAGACTTAACGATGTTGTGGAAGAGAGTGATTGTTTTTTGTCTTTTTTTTGTTTGTTTTTCGTTATTTTTTTATATTTTATTTTATTATTTTTTATATATTTTTTTGTCGTTTTGTTTTTTTTTTAGAATATAGGGGTAGAGATCATCTTACGGACAGTGGGATTAATTCAAGGATGTCTTAAAGATCATCCTCAGGAGGTTCCTGCATGGTTTGGATTATTCGGGCTGGCGAATGTGGAAAGGTCTGCGAAGCAGTTTGCTACTATGGTGACTGTCTTTCCAATCAGAACGAAGGTTTTGGTAGGCTATTGGGTTGTTTTCTGCATCACGTCGAGTCGGATATTTAAACTGTAGGGTTTTTAGACGATCTGTGATAGGCAGAGCAGGGCAGTGTTCATATAATAAGGCACTCGGAAATTGGAAGTGTAACCTGTGAATTTTTCGAAGTATTCTTCGTTCACAGGTAGTTGGTGTGCTTGCGCGTTAGAAAGAGTGGAATATAGAACAGCTCTATAGTCTATCAATGACCTAATAGAGGTTTAGTAAGTGTGATGCAGAGTTTTTGTATGACAGCCTCTAAAACGTCATCTGAGTGTGGAGATAAGGGTCACGAGCTTGCATACCCTGGAAAGGATGTAGTTTAGGTCAGGAAAGGATGTAGTTTAGGTGGAGTGTTCTATTAAACCAGACATCTAGATAGCAGATTTAGTCTTTTACCGAAATGGGTTCATTACAGAGTCGGAGTTTGATGTGGGCGCGGTGTTTATGTTTCTTTTTGACATGGTTGGGATGCTGAATGAAGATGGCTTGAGTTTTGCTCGGAGTAGGGGTGATTGGCCATTTTTGCGCCCATTTTGAAAAGTTGTCCAAAGATAATTGTAGATGACGGTTTACGGTTTCCGCTTTTAGTGAGCATGTCCAGTATGCTGTGTCATCAGCATACAAAGCACTATGGGTCTCTGGAGTGGTTGGGGGTTAGAGATCATGGCAGTACGTGATGCACAAAAGAGGAGCAAGCACATACCCTTCTGGTACGCCAGCTTGAAGTAGTATGGATCTGGATAGAGTATCTCCAATTTTAATTTGGTTTGTACAGTCGGATAGATATGACTGGACTATCCTCAGTATAATAGGATGAAAGATATGAAGCTCATGGAGTTTAGGAACTAGTCCGGCATACCAGACAGAGTCAAAAGCATGAGAGATATCTAGAAACACTGCCAAAGCGCAATGGCCATTATTAAGTGCTCGTGTCGTATCTGTTTGAAATTTTAGAAGAGAGTCCATAGTAGAGCGTGATGCTCTAAAACCAAACTGGTTCTCTGGGAGAACTTTGTTCATTTCTAGACAGTTTCGTAGGCGAGATATGAATATTCTTTCAAAAGTTTTTCCTAAGACGTTAAGGAGTGTGATTGGTTTTCTTCTCTGTATAGTAATAAGCTTATATAGATGCACTTATACTAAAATTAAATGCACTTATTATTACATGCATATATACTTATTTAAATAGAAGTGTGTACCCACCTTTAGTTTCAAATCTTATTACTTTTATTTTGAAACCTGACACACTAGTGACATCTAGCGTTAAAAAGTAATAGTAATAATAATCTCAAAAATGTTGATTTACATTCACGGCGCCGATATACGAAGATCTACGAAGATTGCGTCGATGAGTGAAAAGTGTCCGAAAATCGATCCCTTTGCATTCGCAAATAATACATGCTATCAAATGAACAATAAAATGATTAATGCGCCGGGGTTACGGAAAATCTCTGAACGACTGAGGAAACGGAAAATCAAACACGAAGCTATCACCAATATTATAATACATTATATCATATAAGTAATCGTAATGGTGAATATACCGGGAATTACTGAGATTTTTCCAGTAAGTTATCAGTAAAATTACCATTGGCTATATTCACATCGATTCTTTCGATTTCCCTATTCTTCACATCGAGTCTTTGCATTTTTGCGGGGTTAATGTACATCCAATATTCTACATATATTATCGTTGAGTGTTATTTGCTAATGTTCTTCGTGCCTCTGTAACAAAGTTACTTGGGTCTCTCATTTGTATAATAAATAATCATGTAATCATGCATGTGCGTATCCGCGGTATGTACGATAATACGAGACACATAACTTGAGTGTTCGTATACACTGACATCGATCGCTGTTGATAGGAGGAGGAATCTTGCCGCACTGTCAAGGGTATAAATAGTCGTTTACTTATTAGATTTGATTAGTTCCTAATTTACGATCACAAGCAATGCAGCGCCAGCAGTAACATTCTGCGACAGCGGCAGTCGAGCCAGAACAACAGCAAGCGACAGCCAGTGATATTTGACGTAGAATCAACGCGCTTGATAAGCAATTACTAAGCCATATAATGCATATACAGTAAAGTCTCACTTATCCGACTGTCGCTTGTTCGACATTCCTTCTTATCCGATGTATGTCACTAAAAAAAAAAGCACCCAGCTACGAGAAAATGCGCCGCTTGTTAGCAAGTCTAGTTTTTGTCGTCATTGAACCTATCTCTACCACAGAGGTTGTGCGACAGAATGCACACATTACAATTCGCGCGTGCGCGTCTGTCTAGCCTTTTCCTCAAGTGTCATTCACCCATAACCTTACGTCGCGCCGCCATAACTCTGTGTAGTGCGAATTGATCTACTAACTACATGATTCTCTTTTGTAGAATTGTTATTGATTTTTATTGAGTATAGTAGCAGTCGTATGTTAGGTTGTTGTCATTGCTTTTATTGTTGTACTTTACATACTGTATTGATTATTACACTATTATTGCAACAAAAAGAAAGAAGGTTGTTGTATGCAACAAAAACTTGAGCCAATCGAAAGACTGGGCAAAGGAGAGATAATGCAGAAGATTGCTGATGACTATGGCGCCGGACGGGTAACACTAGGAGATTCGAAAAAGAAACAATTTGAAATATAAAAATGGTGGTCTTAAAGAGTCATTAAAAGGGCATTAAAGGAGAGACAAACAATGAAAAATTATGAATATGAACAAGTAAATGTAGCTTTGTACTTATGGTTTACCCAGTTCAAAAGTGTGCCTTTTTCGGGGTCTAGTCTGCAGGAAAAAGCTTTGCATTTTCGAAATGAATTTAATGAAGGTGATGCAGAATTCACGGCAAGTATTGGGTGGCTCAACAGATGGAAACAACGTAAATAAAATTCGGAGATATGAATATGAATGAAATTCGGAAAAAAATTCATCTCTATTGAAAATGAAAGCCTTACAAGCAATCAAATTTTCAACTGTGGTGAGACAAGACTTAACTTTATGTTGTTGGATTATAAGAGCATTACAGCTAGAACATAAAAATCAGCCCCGGGCTATAAACTTAGCAAAGAAAAGGTAACAATTTTTGCATGCAGCAATGCATCAGCGAACCATTAAATGTATCTTGCAATGATCGGGGAAACAAAAAATGCAAGAGAAATTACAAAAAATGGTCTTCCATTAAAGTATTACAATAAGAAAAGTGCGTGGATGAGCAGTGAAATTTTCAAAGAATTGTTTTTTCCGGAATTTGTTGTTTTCGCAGATAAATACTTGAAAAAATCTTCCAACAAAAGTATTATTGTTAAACAAAACCCCAACGCACCCAAGTTCAGATAAGCATTTACAAAATGGCGATATCAAGGCGATGTTTCTATCACTGAACGTAACGGCCATTTGCCAACCAATGGACCAGGATGTTTCGCTGTTAACGTAAGAATGTAGCTTATTGCGTTGCTAGTGTATGGGCTGACGTAAATGCTTCAAGAATTGCCATACCATGGAATAAGTTGCTCGCCGAAGAAAGTGTTGCTCTCGTAAAAAAATGATAGCAACAATATTGAATATGGAGAACCTGCTGTCAGTCTTCCAAAAGTATCCCTTGACGATGCAGTGAAGACATCGGAAGTCACCATGGCATACGGTAAACATCAACAAGAAGGGCATCGATATAATTATGCTCCAAAGATGGCGGCACTTGGCAGTAATAAAATGGCAATCATCATCGAAACAGACGAAGATCACAACATTTTTACATCTTCATAAAGGATGTACATACAGAACTTTGAATACCAGTAAAATCTTAAACAGAGTCGTTGTAGTTGTATACATTAGCAACTTAAACATAAGACATTTGTAAAACTTTAACTTCGATTTTTTCCCGGTTTTTTAACCTTTCCTTATTATTTACCATTTTCGCTTATCCGACGTCATGGCAGCACGTTTTTGTAGGATAAGCGAGACTCTATTGTATATTTAATAGCTTTGTTTCTACTTCTACCTTACTGCCAAACTATTCCATATAAGACTAGAGTATTATGAGTCTAACGCATGCTCACCTAGGACTTACTCATTCAGTAACAGTAATATGTACGCTCACCAAGATGGGGGCGTACTAAACCGCGTACTAAACACACTAAACCCCTTAATAGAGGTTTATTGTGTTTCTTTTCTCGGTCTGTCCACCAGAGTGTATACTTGCAACCTATACTCCCCGAGATTATTCTTAGTCATTCATTAATAGTAACATCTACCGATGTGATATCGTGGCTTGTAGAGGCTTAGAGTGTTCCTATCATTTCTATCGTCTGAACCATTTTACTCTGGTAAACCTTCGCTTCCCCATTGCATGTGTACACCTACCGTAATGCTAAGATTGCTATCATTATCACTGCACCATAGCACTACTAGATGCACCTCTTATATTACGCTATGTATGTAAAGTTTATGATAATAATATGATAATCAATATACATATATTGTACACTGTGAATTTTGTTTCATTTAATAAGCATTTAGAGACGTTTCAGCTGCCCACAGGAACTTGAACCACTGGACTACTTACGTACTTAGCTGCCTGATCAGCGAGTCCACTTAAGACCGTGGAACAAAGAATAGGTCCTACGTGCGGTCTCACATTAAATTGAACAGTCACTCAAGATTGATATCCTCGGAGATTTATTTATATTCAACGGTAATATAGCAGACACACCTTTGGTGACATAGCTAGACTCGCCACTCGCGCGAGGAAGTCTGTCATACGACATTGTATAGTTCCAAAACTTACAGATATAATTTCTATTTGTAATATCAGATATTTCATTTCCAATGTTGCGCAATCGATATTCATACACTTTCTGGCATCTGACCTTCTGGAATAATCTTATATAAAACGTGAGCAGCATTATTAGACAGATATTGTTTGTTCTGCATTGAATTGTCAAATCTAAATTTATTGTCCTCCCCTTAAAAATGTAGTTTATAGCAACTAGTTTAGTTGTGTTTTTCACTTTGTATGTATATCTATGTATATAGCTTTGAGGTGCTTTTACATGCTTAGGCATTTTTTTAGCGAAAGCAAGAAATGAGAAAGCTGAAACAGGCTTAAGTAAACCGTTAACCGATTAGGACGGAATAAATTCAATGGGCAAAAATTCGCGAATACATTGTTTTCACTCATTTATACAACCGTTACTTAACACAACCGTTACGATGCTAAGACAAATCGCCCTCGCGTTGGTGGATATAGTATTCGTTAGCGGGCAAAGTCATTTAGCCATCGTGCTATATTATCCTTTATCAATACTTCTACAATAATCCCGTGCGCTAAAGAATTAATTAGTGGTAGTTTACGACCGGATGTGCTGAGAAGGAACCCACTCCATAAACCCACACCATTTTCCTTAGTCCTAATAGAAGAACACATTTCCAATCATTTCTGTTTCAATACAAGACTCCAAGTATTATTTCCAGTACTTGTATTATTTACTTGTACAAGTATTATTTCCATTTTTATGATTAGGAAAAGCCTAATAGCATTTTTGTACGGAATTTTTCTACATATTACTCATATAATATTCAGTTCTGAATTTTAAGTGATTTCACTGATGTAAACTGTATAAATATTATATTTCTTACAAAATGCTATGAAACACTATTTTACTTGCAAGATTTTAGTCAGTGATACGTTGCTTCTTTGGAACTCTTCATTGGAATACAATTTTGGTTACAACATTATTTGAAATATATAAATTTCAAATTAATCATAATCGTACTATTTTCCAATTCCAATTGTCAGCTTGTCAGTTTACACATATATAATATGAAAGCAATATTTGTATAAAAATGTTATAAACGTAAAAGATTATTTTAAAGAGAATATTCTGATAACGCTAGCAAAACCTGCTCTCTGTGAGGCATTTAAATAAACTGTCTTTTTTAACGCCTGCTTTTGCTCCGAAACTGAAACTCACATAAATGAAGTTAAACATTAACTTCTCGCGGTGTGATGTCACGTAGTGATATTATTTTATCAAGGAAGTTCTCTTTGCAAGATAGACCAGAATATTTATTTTTAAAAATAAAATTAAAATGTTTCAGCCATTGTGTTTTTAATATGTATAAAATGGAGTCTTAAAACGTTCTGAAATAAAATTTATTTTCATTTCCATACATATTCCATACATTCCTGTATTGTAATAAAAACACTATCTACGTTTTTTGTAGTTATATCATCCCGTGCTAAGTAAAAAAGCGGTAATCAATGCATCAGTATTGTGCGCGATTCGTTTGTGCTGCGATAACTGATGTTAAAATATTCCCAAATCTAATACTTTGAAATCAGTCCCAGATCGCCAGTACCACACCAAGCAATTTTGTCATCAACAATACAAGAATGTGGTCTAGAATTCTCATGACGTACAATCATCACCCGAGATACGTAACACGCAACTTACGCAAATTAATAGTTACGTCAAATTAGAATTTTAAAAAATAGAAAAATAAATGAGTAGAGTAATATAAAGATGTAATACCGCGGTTAGGTTGTAGTTCGTTGTGAATTTTCGAATTTAAGATTCTACGATATAAACTAGCTCGTATAATGTCCTTGATTAGGCCACCGTCGTTTGATGGTTAATATTCTGCATTAAGTATTTAGTTCAACCAACTTGAAAACAAAATGCTTACACTCCCCTTAACTAAAAAAAATTCTTGAATGTTTTATCCCTCCGTATGTAGATCCTACCAACACTGACACGCTACACATCCACTCAGCCAAGGACACTTTAACAAGGTTTAAAATGTAACAAAGGTTAACAAAGGCAACAGTATTGTCACGAGAAAAATTACCCTCGTTCTAATTTAGTTCTATGGTAGATAGTGTTGTATGCTTGATACGTAAGTAGTTTGTTTGCAAGTTGGAAAAAAGACAATCAGCTACGGGTTGTTTTACTATCAGTTACTACGTGGAAATACTCATTAATAGTAAATTAAACTCTAATCTATCTAATTAATCTCTTTTACACACATCGAAAGGCCGCAAGCCTATGCAGCAAGTATAGTAAGCGACCTGAGTGACGCTGTTGTGAGTGTATGCGTAGATGAAAAGATCTGATTGATAATCAATCATTAGTAAGTGAAAGCGTACTGGACGATACAGTATAAGTATGGGTAAAGAAAGTATATTTGATTGAATTTATATTAATCATAGCGATAGCAATTAGAAAAAGGCAGGTTACAGGTGAATACATTAGATAATTTTACAATAAGATGGGTAGTAGTGGGAGATATCGATTATAACCTTTGTAGGAAATTAGCTGCTCCACAAAAGTAATAAAAACACACAACTCGCAGAGAAACAGAGAATTAGTAACAAGAAGTATTAAGTTGCAAAATGAATCCCTATTAATCCTAATCTCGAAAATAAAATCGTGAATATATTAAATTGACAATTAAGTAGCGAAAGTTAGATATGGGGCATTGTAGTGCACAGTATTCGATAATAATAAATAATTCGTTAGGTTAGAATTATTTGAATAAAATAAATTACATTTACTGGAAACAAGTTAATTTATTGAGATAAATTAAAATAAAGTGAAACGAATTAATACGGTAGTGGTGCCTGATATAAATTAAGTTTGAGAAAGTAGAAACTATGAAAACTATTTATAATTATTTATAAAATAGAATAATTTTATAAATAATTTGGGAACCTATTAGAGGACTTGGACGTCAGGTATATTAATCAATTTGTACGTAAAACTTGAATGCAAACATTGTTTTAGTTTATTATTTGGATGAGACGTTATTTATTTGGTATTAATGCCCGAACTATAATTTTATTTGAATGTACTCATTTCCTAAATCATTCTCAGTATAAACATTTTACTAAGTTTATGCATTTCAATTATTCAAAAGCTTTGACTAAGAAAGTCATTAGTAGATATTAAGGCTGTGCAGCACTGTTTGTCGTTTAATTAAAATTTCGATTGACTGAGTCATATACAATTCAGTCCAGGGCTAGCAACGTTAACAAGTACTGAGTTATATGTTTTATTCTAAACAGTGTTGGGAAATCGGGGATTACAAATACATTTAGTAGTAGGTAAATAAAAGTGGGTATTAAAATGAATCGCATTTTGTGGTTATAGCATGAGCAGATCCCGTAGTATATGAGGGAAATGCTGCGTTCCCCATTAAAAGGATTCTTCTCTTGGAAGTCACGTTGGAAGCTAAACTCAACCTCCGAAAAATAAACGTGCTCAATGTAAAACCCAAGCCCTCTATAATCCGTCACTATGGAATTGAATATGTAAACTTTTCTATCATTTCCATGCACATTGTACATACCCCTGATATAAGACATACTTTCCGCCAAACGCCTTATCTAGAACAAAAGGTTGAAATACCAAATTTATTACACGGCACAACTCCAGTACAGCAAACAAGATGCTTACACGCCCTTAACTGAAAAAAATATTCTTGAATGCTTTATCCCTCCGTATATAGATCCTACCAACGCTAACACGCTACACATCCACTCAGCTACAGACAGTTTAACAAGGTTTAAAATGCAACAAATGTTTTGAATTTTCTACCAAAAATTGCTTCAATATTGTCACGAGAAATATTACTCTCGTTCTAATTTAGTTCTATGGTAGATAGTTTTGTGCGCTTGATACGTAAGTAGTTTGTTTGCTAGATGAAGTAGTTGGAAAAAGACAATCAGGTATCGGTTGTTTTACTATCAGTTACTATGTGGAAATACTCATTTATAGTTCATTAAACTCTAATCTATCTAATTAATCTCTTTTACACACATCGAAATGCCGCAATCCTATGCAGCAAGTATAGTGAGTGACCTGAGTGACGCTGTTGTGAGTGTATGCGTAGATGAATAGATCTGATTGATAATCAATCATTAATAAGTGAAAGCGTACTGGACGATACAGTATAAGTATGGGTAAAGAAAGTATATTTGATTGAATCTAGATTAATCATAGCGATAGCAATTAGAAAAAGGCAGGTTACAGGTAAATACATTAGATAATTTTACCATAAGTAGGGTAGTAGTGAGAGATATCGATTATAACCTTTGTCGGAAATTAGCCGGTCAACAAAAGTAATAAAAACACACAACTCTCAGAGAAACAGAGAATCAGTAACAAGAAGTCTTAAGTTGCAAAATGAATCCCTATCAATCCAAATTTCGAAAATAAAATCGTGAATATATAAAATTGACAAATAAGTAGCAAAAGTTAGATATGGGGCATTATAGTGCGCATTATAGTGCAGTATTCGATAATAATAAATAATTCGTTAGGTTAGAATTATTTGAATAAAATAAGTTCAGTTAAAATAAATTAAATTTAGTAGGAAACAAGGTAATTTATTGAGATAAAGTAAAGTAAAGTGAAACGAATTAATACGGTAGTGGTGCGTGATCTAAATTAAGTTTGTGGGTAGAAACTATGAAAACAGTGAGTAGAATAATTTTATTAATAATTTGGGAACCTATAAGAGGAACTTGGACGCCAGGTTTATTAATCAATTTGTACGTAAAACTTGAATGCAAATATTGTTTTAGGTTATTATTTGGATGAGAAGTTATTTATTTTGTATTAATACCCGAATACTCATTTCCTAAATCATTCTCAATATAAACATTTTACTAAGTTTATGCATTTCAGTTATTCAACAGCTTTGACTAAGAAAGACGATTAGTAGATGTTAAGGCTGTGCAGCATTGTTTGTCGTTTAATTAAAATTTCGATTGGTCAGATACAATTCAACCAGTCCAGATGGTCCAGAAGCAGTCCAGAAGCAGACAGCTAAGCTGTTCGCGCCGTAGGCAAATATGGGGACCGGAGGATTCATGGGTTAGACTAATGTTCTTTAGTTTACCCTAAACACTAGTGTGCTAATTGAATTTAATAGGCGACTTAACAGTCAAAACTAAAAGTTCAACTTTTATTTATGCAAGATGTAACAAAACGTAGGACTTCCAGAACAAAACAAAGATGCGGTGGTGACCACATCCACGATTTTTTTTTATTCACAGACCGTACGGTGTCTTAGAATTTGGAGTTGTAAAATGTAAGCAAGCAGTAAGCAAGGGCCGCTAAACTTTGTGCTGAATAAGGAAACAAATAAAACTTTTACGCAATTATTCAATGACAAGAGAAAGAAGGATTACCCCACTGAAAACGACTGTTGATCATTACGCAAGGCATAAAAGAGTAAGTTCTTTACTCTCCATAAATTCCTGTCACTTCTCTAGCTTTTTGAGATTCCGTTATTGTGATGTTTTAGAACGCCAAAGTAAAGAACACTGAGAGGTTCAAATTATGACCGAGGACGTAAGGGGATTTACGGACTTTAATAATAATGTAAATATTATTAATTGTGATCCGACTCACAACATATTATGATGTGCTTTAGGTAAGCAATTTATTTGCAACATAAGCAATTGTCTTCTAGTAGCTGGCGCAGCAAGCATCGCTAGTTGTGGGGAGAGATGTTGAAACTTATGCAGGTGGTGCTTTAGTACTGGTGCTGGCCAAAGCGAGTATGAAGCTAAACAATTTGGATAATCAATTCGAAGAGCTAATATGCAATTTATCATCGAGCCTCTCTATTTGAAGCCTAATAGGCGCGTAATTATCGCACCGCTGTTAAAATGAAAGCATCTAAAGGGGTTCCCGTGCAGCGCTACGTGTACTTTAGCTGTTTTAGCTGTAACTGTAGAGAACACCGGCTTTACATATAAGATTCAGAATCAGGGTAGACTGTTTCGCACCGGGCTGGTGCGCAACAGTCTACCGAAAGGGGAGAGGATGCTGTTAAATCTCAATCAAATGCCAAATATTTTAATTGAATTTTGTACGGTTCAGTGCTGTAGTTCACATTTCAGTGAATTAAAACAAAGTGTTCCAAAAACTCCACGTATTTAATACGTTTAACAACCAAAGCCTCCAGCCAGTGGAAGGTGACAATTTACACAGCTACGAGAATTGAACGTTTATACTTCTCATGTTTCGGGGAAACAATTACCCCTTCTTCAGAAGAACTGAATAAATAGCTAAGTTAATAACAATGTATCTTCAGCATATCTTTATGCCACTGTGGCAAAATTAATGTAGCATTTTCGTTTTTGAAAAATTATAATATATTTTGAAATGTAATAAATTAATATATACATTTTAGAAAATATTAATATTTTCTTTTAAAGTTTGCGTACGCCATGACCAAAATCGTTCAAAAACGTTCTTAGAACGTTGTTGACGGAAACATACTAAAGAAAATGATGCCCTCTATAGACGATTTAATGAAACATCTTTAAATTATTAACAATTTGAAAAGTTAAACTATTGATTTGCTCAAACCAAAATACTTTTACAAAAGTTAATCCTGTTTTACAGGAACTGGATTATTATCATTACATATTTACAAATTGAGATTTCAAAGAAAATATTGAATAATTATAATGTCATAAATACATTTAAAATTTCAGACAGTTAGTAACCAATTTGGTAAGGTCAAACATAGAAAATAAAATTCCCTAAATGAACTAAAATTAATGAGAGGTGGATCCAGAGGTACTGAACAATCGATTATGTCATCAGTTTAATATTTTATTTTATTTCAATATCCGAGAAAATGTTTTGAGCAAATAGAACAACAGAGAAGAAATGTCACTAATGACCCTTATAACAATGAAGCAGAAAGGAAATCAGAGGACAACTGTCTCCAATTTATAATAAATGAACCCCTATTAACTTCAAAAATTTTGATAGGTCGTACCCGACCTGCTTGTTGATTTAGTCATCACCATTTTGTCATTCATTGACATATAAATATTTATCGGTTCTAAGTGTTTTGATATATGATTTTTTTGCATACTTGAAGAGTTTTGAAGATATTTTGTGTACTAAAATCATGACTGCTGTTTAAGATGTGTTTAGTGAACCCACATAAAAAGTGTTACAGTTATTGAAATTGAGTCGATAACTAACAGTTTTGTGTTTAATATTATTGATTCAGTTCAGGTCATTGGAGGTCTGAAAGGCTATTTTGATATTATGTTTTTTAAAAACTTTAAGGCAATGGTTGTTTAGATAAGTTACAGAAAAATATTTTTTAGGTTCATTAATAGAGGAAATATAACTATGAATTGTGTATCATTGTATCACAATAAGTCTGCTTCCGATAAATTTGAAGTGATAAATCATGACTACTATGATCTATCGTTACATCTAAGAAAGGAATCTTATTAGTATGAGCTAATTCATAAGTAAAGGCAATACTTTCATGAAAGAAATTAAAGTATGAATTAAGCAATGGTATATCATCAACAGACCCATCAAATATGATCAAAATGTCATGTACATACTTCTGTAGAAGTTGATTTTAGAAAATAAATAATTATCACAAGTTAGTATCATATTTTCTAAATTCTCAGCAACAGCTGAGCTCAGACCCAGTTGTTGATTCACTCATTGGAAGTCCTGAAATCTCCCTTCTAATGACATTGTTGAATATGAAGAAATCCTGTTTAAGGCAAAGTTTTAATAAGTCTATTAAAAACTCACAGTTGATGTCCGACAATGAACTTCTTCTTCTTCTTCTTCTTGTACAGCCTATTTATATCCACTGCTGGATGTAGGCCTCCCCTTTTCTTCTCCATTC
>WYDF02023893.1:0-13079 GCA_009867245.2 Adranes taylori | reverse complement strand
TATAAAGAAATTAATATCTTGTGCATCTGTAACCTTCTCAACATTGGACTTCTTGACCAATTAGTGGTAATGTATTTCGCTGATGGATTTTAGTTTGAATTAGTTTGTTCAATTTAAATAATAACGTAATGAACGTAATGTGATATTCTAATATATTTGTTTTGATAGTAAATCGTATACACAAGTAATTTAATAGGAATGCAATCAACATATATATATATACATAATAGTTTGCTTGCGTTAGGAATTATTTTTAATTGTTTGTAAAGAGATCAATCTGTATTTGTTAGGGATTTTTAAATAAGCTTCGAAAAATGCTTCTTGAGCAGTTTCCACTGTACGGACTTGAATTTGCTGTCGCCTCAGAATGCGGGGGAGAGAGGGGGGGTTGAAGCTAAATCTGATGATGTGTGGCCAGAACTTCTTGTCTCTCGATGATTCTTATGGCTTGGCGCTTCATTTGTCCATGACCCCTACGATGATCCATGTGCCGGTTACTCTTGATCCATGAGTCTTGAAGTTGTGACAAATTTGTGGTTCAGTTCTTCCTCCCTAGTTTTATCATCTGCAGTTCTTCATCTATCACTTCTTGGGATTCTTCCTGGCTGTTATCGACTTGAAAAGAAGTGTTGTTTAATTGAATCTTGACGCTGTTGATGACGGAAATGTTGATTTGTTCAATGTATGTGTTTGAATATAGCATCCATCTTTTATCTCTATGATTATTGTGTCACGTATCATGACTCATTCTCTTTCTCCGCTGCAAATGGCTGACACGACTTTGAGTAGGTTGGTTCTGAACATCCAAGTATTTATTGTCATCATCTTTTCCAGGCCGTTGATGTGAGTGTATATGGTTTCGTTTCACATCGTGTCTGCTGTTGATTTCAATAAATAGCGTCACTGACACAATTATGATTTGCGCCTATTCTCTATATTGCCTCTTAGCTGCATAGGATTGCCACACTCGTGCAGTTGTGGGTACGTTAGCTGAATAGGCATCGTATTGGAATCTGATTTGATGAATCTGCAGCCTCTAGAGACAAGCCTGTTCAATATGTTTAACAACTTGAAAAAGTGGTTTAGAGTTTTCTGTTCTGGAGTTTCCAGTGCATCTGAAGGAAACTGTAAATCTAAAACATGTTTTGAGAAAAATTAAATATAATGATCATCAATGCGTTGCTATGTGGAAATTTAAAATTGATCTGTATGATGTTTGTTAAGCCAGGAATAAAGAAATATCTATGATATTTATGTGTGTGGAATAATAGATCAAGAGGTAATGGTACTCAGAAAATGAACACCACGTTTTATGAATGTAATAAAGAGATTGGCTATTGGATTCTAAGAAAATTCTTCATATAATGAAACATTTTGTATAAGCAATAATTTCCTTCTTGTGTTGTTTCCTAACTGATATAATAATGTTTTGTTGTCTTTTTCACACGCATGTTTTGCGTTTTAAGCACTATGAAAGAGTTTTTCGGCCGCCGTGTTCAGGATGTCATTTGTAGTAAATAAATGGGGCATTAAATTTTATAACCGCCGAAAGCAAAGAGTAGGATCACCGCTTCCATTCAGCCAAACATCGTCCGGTTACGACAGTGTTTTATTTCGTGGTCTCGTAGCATTGTTTATTTCCTGTATTCGTAAGTTTATGCTTTAGAACTTTTCCACAGCATTACAATGAAAGATGTTAATTTAATACGTGAATTTATACATTATGTAGCTTGTTAAAAAGCTTTCATTTTAATTCGCATAAACTGTATATGTAAGTACTAAGATTTTGGAGCCGAACACACAATAGAGTTGGGGCAGTGATATATTTCGGGATAACAAGCATGCCCTCATTAGTACCCTATAATAATATAAGCGAATCTCCAGAAAGAGAATTTTAAGCAATTTAAAGGGCCCCAATATATTTCACATAACTCTTATCTGTTTCTTAAATCATAAACATAAAGCAATGTTGCAAGCTTACAATAAACAGTTTATAGTTCTTCGTATTATTTAGTGTATAATTCAAACAAGTAATATATGCTTCTAAGTAAACAAATTGTTGTCTTGAATACCATTTTCTTTATCAGACGGCATTCTTTTCGTAGACTGAAATTTGATTTATGTTTGAAGAGAATTATGTACATCAACGCACATGCAATAGGATTTATAATTATCGTTGATAGTTATAAAATGATTATTAAAGTTTAAGTTTTATTTTATTAAAGTTGAGTTGCTTGAGTTTTATATAAACTAATGTCTTTTGTTGACGTTAAAAAAGTTTTAGGAGGAAAGGTGGCGTGTATTGCGCGTACAAAAACTGTTAGAATCCATTTTATATGAAAGAATGAAGGCATATGAAGTTGTTTAGATTTCCATTAGATTTAGCTTTGTAGGTATTAAATATTGTGAAAAAGTATTGAAATAAATATGTAGATGTTTATTTACGCTAACGAAAAATGCAAACACTCCAAGCCAAGGAATCGGAACGTTTAATGAATTTATAAATTATAAATTTATTAATTTATAAATTTATTAATTTCATTTAGTATTTAGTTTCCTTGTATAGGCATGGAAAGAGTATTTTGAAATTTTTTATATGTAAAAATATTTTAATTTAAATTTGTTATTTGTTTTTGTTGAGTTATTTAATCATTGTTTAAGCTAAATTTATGAATTTTTTAAAATTTTAAAATTTATAAAAAATATTCTAAATTGTAATTTAAATACTGTAATGCTAAAAAAGTTACAGAATTATTTGCTAAGAAATATTAGACGAATCAATTATGAGGATCCTATTGTAGCTAGTTGTGCGGATTGGCTTTATACTAAGAACATATTTTAATTATCCTAATACAGATATGTTTATGTATTTGAACAAATTAGTAGTCAGATAAATTATTTTCCTATAAAATATATTGTAATCTTTCAGTATGTAACAAATAAATTCATTGCCTTTTTTGTATGAAGTTAATAAATGCAATTCCTTTTAATATAGCGTTAATTAAGTTTCCGTTTTTAAAAGAAATATTTTTAACTTTGAAAAATATTTACAAGTCTTCGAAATGACTTTTAATTCCTGTTGATTTTACTTGATTTTCATGACTTTATGAATCATAGATGAAAATAAAGAAGAGATTTTGTATTTTTATTTTAAATTATTAGTTAAACAATTTTATTGCAAAGTTATTTATAAATTATTAAATCCAACGCAATGTTAAAGCTTAAAGATCTAATTGAATTTAAAATCAATATAATTTGAGATCATAAATAATGTTGATTTATGTTCCAATAGAAAATAAATTTTAAATATCTAATTAATTATATACATGTTGAATCTAGCAATGTAAAACCAGAATTAAAATAATACTCTAACTAACTTATAATTGAAGACTCTCAGAGCGTCTGTATAACAATTGTGCGTAATATGCGTGTGAGATATTTCTAACTAAAATGTAAATGTATTAGTTAGTAACGGAAATGAATACATTCCGATGTCCAATCGTAATATAATTGGAAGCGTCACTTAAGTTATATTTGAGTCTATATAATTAATATTATTATTTAATATTAGCTTATAATGTAAGTGATGAATGTAACTTGTTACAACGAAAGAAATTATACGCATAGAACTAAATTACTTTTAATGGGCCTCTTTAGCATATCGAGGCCTATATCATTCTATATCGCCTCTTGTGTGTATCAGGATATAGGCATTGTAGCATCAAACACCACAGTCATATAGGCACTGTTGACTATGGTGTTTGATTGTTATAGATACACTCAGCATAGATGTCTGCTAGGATTTTGTAGATCTTAGGTCCAGAGAGTTTTATTAAATCTACACTTATACCGTCATCTCTTGGTGCTCTACCGCTCTTAATTACCAAGATGGCATTTTCCACTTCACTAGAACCTCCGGGACTTCATTGTCTTCATGGGCCAATGGGTGATCTAAGGCATTTTGTTGGGTGTCACTGTACAAATTTTTGAAGAATTCTTCGACGATTTTGATGATGGTGTCACGATTTGTGATTCTTTCACCTGCCGATGAATTTAGTGCCGCGATTTTGGTTGTCCCAACTCGAAGAGGTCGGATTAAATGTTTCAAACCTTTATTCTGAGAATCCAGAAAGCCACCGTTTTTCTTTTAAGAGCACCAAAGGCATCAGCCGTTGCTCTCTCAATTTTTGTGTTAAATTCTTGTACTAAATTTATTAATTTATTAATAGTTCTACAGACCGTAATTAGTGATTTATTTTTGACAAGGATATAGTCTATTTCATTTTCGCTGCCGTTTATATATATATATATACATTATACTATATAGACATTTGGTAAATCGAATAATGGAGACTGAAGAACCTAAAAATTATTGTATACAGCTAACAAAAATCCATCTATAAGTCCTTTTATCTCGGGATTAAATAGTAAAGATTTGAAATTTATTGTATGCGCTCCTGATTGTCTTGTCGTGACGTCTTGACACATTTGAGAGACTATAAATATTTTGTCGTTAAATTAACGTTATAAATTATTATAAAATATTTAAAAGACATAGAAAGGAACTTGTATTCAATTCTTTTATTTTAGGTAAGGTTGTTATGATTATTTTGATAATTTACTATTTCATACTATGTCGTACTATTTCATACTATGAATCCACCAAAGAGACTTTATGTACACATTATAAAAAGTGGAGAAGAAAAGTACAAATGTCAAGTCATTTACAAAGTGTTTATATGAGAATAAACATCGATAAGATTTTCTTGAAATATATTTTTTGTAACTCAGGTTTAAATAAAATAGAAATTTTTCTATAACCACCCACCTTAGTGGTGGAATTTCTGCTGCTTACAGTAGTCTTGATAATTGCTAATAATTTTTCATGTAAGCCCAAAACTTTCAATTCATCTGGTATGCTAAACCATAAAACTGTATTCAAGGCCTTGTATGTGGATAAAGTTTTATGGTTTAGTATACTAGATGAATTGAAAGATTTAGATTTACATGAAAAATTATTAGCAATCATTAAGACTACTGTAAGCTGCAGAAATTCAATCAGTAAGGTGGATGGTTATAGAAAAATTTCAATTTTAGTTAAATCTGAGATACAAGAAATATATTTCAAGAAAACCTTATGTTCATTTCCAGATCAAGAGGAGATGGACTCACAAATTTTGAACTCGCTGGAAAATGATTTAATAGAGGATTCCAGGTCGCCATTTGCATCCTCTCTGACTTTGGCTGTTAAAAAAGAGAACTCGTATGGAAAGAGAACTCGTATATGTGTAGATTTCCGAGAATTAAAAATAAGTAATATCTGAACTACAACCATTTCCTAGAATTGATTATTTGGTTGTGAATGTTGGTGACTGTTTTAAATATTTATTCGGCTTTTGGGTCTATTTCAATTCAAGCTAAGGATAGAAAGAAAACGACATTTATAACACAAAAGGATCATTGGCAGTAGAAGATACTCCCTTTTGGATATAACAACACACTGACCATCTTCCAATGTCTTCTAGCAGATATTTTACGTAAGCATAATTTAGGAAAGTTTTGTGTAAAATATATTGATGATATTCTGATATTTCGAAATCATATGAAGTACATTTAGAGCACATAAGGTTCATTTTCGATGCAATAAGAAAAGAAGGAATTATATTAAAGTTATTGAAATGTGGCTTTGCTTTGTAAAATATTTGAGGCATGAGATTGAAAATGGTAGAGTTCATTCAATTAGGGATAATCTTGTTGCTTGTTGCCAGTCGTCTCAAAGAATTTAACCGACCTTCGACACAAAAAATTGTACTTAATATTGGTTTCAGTAAAGAAAGTTTCAAGAAAGTCCTATTTCAAAATAACGTTTGAGTTTTTCTGATTAAAGTGACTAAGACCTGGTAGGTTTCCGTGTTTCACGCGAATCTTATATGTATAAGATTTACGCGAAATTATGAGATTATCGTACACGTTAATGCATTTTGGTCACGTGATACGCTTTTGTACTAGTAAAAGTCTTAGTAAAGCGTGACTATATGGTAGGATTGATTATACGAAAAGGTTAACCATTTGTTAGTTGACTGTTAGATAGATCTGTATTTATGTATACTTGACGATTGTTACTAACCTAGAAGTTAATAAAAGAGACAAAGAAAGCTGTATACCAATATTGTACTCAGATCTTGGTTGAGTTCTATAAAAGCGATACAATGAAGTTACAATAATTTAATTAAGCATTTAGTGCTCATCTTTGTATGCCGTGATTTAAAATACGATGCTGTCAATTTCATGATAAGCTTCCCTGTCTTCCGCTTTCTTATTTCTTCGGCCTTCGACTTTTCCCTGAATGCATTGCTTTTTATCCTATCTAACCACCCGACCAAAAAATTCAAGATTTGTCTTTGGATGATGGGAATGGGAAGAAATTGGTAAGGTTTAATGCCAAGCATGTGGGATCATTTCGAATGTTTCAGTTCCTCTACGATTTACTGAATTGAGAGAAAATAACTCTGACCCGTTGCTTTGCAGATTTTTTACTCATGTTTGAACTCATATTGTCATTAGAGTCGTGACTATAAGCCGGAGATACACATGTCATACACAAGTAGTGAGGATACATTTTCAAGTAAAATTGCACACAAGCTGCGTTGTGGCATGCTTGTAAAGCGGGGATACACATTCCGTTTGGAATTTGGTACGGAGATACAGTACCGCGCTTGCACTTGTTGAAATTTGATGAATTCTTAGCAAAAATTGTAGATAAAATTTAAAAAAAAGATTCCCAAATGCGAAATGCCATCCCATCCAGAACTAAGTTGGAAATAACTCTAAGATCTTTAGCTAGTTCTGGTGGAATTATTTAGAGTAGGAAAATCTATGATTTCAAAATTTGTTACAATGGTTTGCGGTGATGTGATGTGGTAGGCATAGAATGGAAACATGCATACGTTCCATTTTATCTATAACCAGTCAACCAGTATATTGTCGAGTTGAAATTTCTGACATGGAATTGAGTTAGCATCATTAAATTCTACTTCCAGTTAAGACACACTCAATTCTACCGGGAAATGGTATAGTTTTAATCAAATTTTTATTTAGGGCGTAGTTAAAATTAACAAAATGCGATTTGGGGGTTTCAATAAATTGATACACTAATAAAATTAATAATTAAACAATAACTCTTGGCACCTTGCTTCATTGGAGCCAAGATTCAACCTTAATAAACCAAATACAGTCCATGAATTAATGAAACACGATTGATTTTTAAATACTTTATTAATCGCCGCATAATTTATTTTACACGCAACAACAATTATAGTGGATATACAAGTAAAAAAACTACATCTTTGTTAAGATTTATTTGAACTAAATGAATGTTAATTCGGATAAAACATAATTTTCCTCTGATTTGGAAGTAAATAAAACTACGGTCAAGATTCAATTTGCATGAAGATTCATCTGTCACTGGTACACTTTATTTTCAATGCAAAGGTAAAATAAAAACTAGTAAGCAGCATTTAAATAAAAATTAATTGATGGTTAGCTTATTGTAACATGAAAATTAGTTTAATTGAAATAAATTATTTACTCAAGGAACTTAAGGTCTGAGTTCCTTAATCAAAATTCTTAGTAAAATAAAATGCCCACTCACATCTGAACGTCTGCCATTATTTTTACAACAAAGATAATAATACGCGTATATAAACTGAACAAAACTAATTGCAAACTGATCAAAAACTAATAAAAAAACTCAATATCTTTTCTACTGAGTTTCCCCTTTTATACTTTCAGGTCGGCTACTAAGTTTCGGCAGAAGTTTGTTGCATCTCTGCTTCACACTTTTGCTTATTAGAAAGTCTATTGCTAAAATTATGTTTTCCGTATCTCTCTATAACACATGAACGCAAAACTTATTCGTCTAAAAAGGCTATTTTCTTTTCCCCTTTATTTCCAGCTTCTCGCATCGTTACAAGTTTTCTCCTAGCCAATGCTATATTTTTCAGATACACAGAATCTCTATTTTATTCAGAAATTAATTGATTTAACTTTTTATTATTAAATTTAAATTTTATGGAATTTATTGAATTTAAAAAGTTTTCTAAGACATTATTCCCTTTGAATAACTAAAATATGTAAAATCGCTACAGTACAATCTCAATAACTGAATACATCTGCTGTCTTTTAGCGTTACCTATCCTCTCCCACCTCCCACGTGGACTTTCGACCCATAAAGTCAAACTTCTAACTATTAATCTATGTAAAGGCAATTGTAAACTATAATTCAATGTACAATGCCTAAGATACGTCTAAGACTTTACTACTCTTGATTAGAGAAAATCGTAACACCTCAAGTTTAACTTGATAAAAATAGCTTATTCCAAATACTGAAAGATTCCAAAAACTTTGCTATCGTGTAATTCTTTCTCCCTAATTGATTATTTTTTAACCCGAAAAATGTTAAAATACTATCCAAACGATAAAAATGTTACAATGACATATTACAATAAAAAAAAATGACTTATAATTACATATAATATTTATGGACAACATTTGTATAAGATATGCGCATGCACTTATGGTATTGCTCAATTAATTTTTATTTATTCCTACTTCATCATTAATTCATCATTATATCATTATTTTGCTCGTAGTTCATCATTATTTTACTGTAAGAACCATATTAACAATTTGGTCCTCAAGTGTATTATATCTTATATAATATCTTAGATTTTATATAACAAGACGCTACTCGCGCCTTGTTGACGGCGCCTTGAGACGGCGCTACACACACGTCTACTTGGTTTCTAAAGCCGTCCTGCACAAGTCGATAGCAGCCAAACATATACCAAATCGTAAGTACTGTCTACTATCATACCCGCACCTGGCATATGCGTTCACTCCTTCCTTTTGGTATGCGATCTGCAGCCTTCACCACCCACATTGCATACCAGAAAATCAAATTTTGTGCAATCAACTTGCTTGGCTGTTACAGGCATATCATTTAATAGATACACGTGATAGTAGTTGGCACTTGCAAGGAGGTGGTATGCTATTGTTCAAGGTACTGGAATGTGTATCTCCTGCTAATTAAAACTGATTATGTGTATTGGTTGTACCAAAGCTCTGACCTTTTATTAAAATAGTTCAATAAAGAAATTCATAATTTATTAATAAAAGTTCGCAATATTTAATATAACCGAAGATATCCATTGAACGCATCAATTGATTATGAATACAAACTTAGTTACTTTACTTTAGTGGCGCTATTGTCCATTAAGAACGCGGAACTTGTCTACTACAGATTTTCGCCAGTCGTCTCTCTGAGGAGCCAAATGTTTCCAGTTTCGGACTCGTAGCATGCATAGGTTCTCCTCTCCGTCATTCAGCCATCTAAGTTTAGGGCGGCCCACGGATCATCTTCCTATAGGTCTCGAGTTAAGAACTTTTTGGCACCCGCTGATCTCCAATTGTCTAGATGTGGCCGAATCAACATAGTCTTCTTGCCTTGATGTTTGACATGATCGATGGAGCATTCTAGAGGTGTTCCAGTTCTTTTTTGGTTCTTCTTCGCCACATATTGTTCTTGTGTACAGCACCAAAAATATTGCGAAGGACTTTCCTCTCCCAAGCGCACTGTAGGTTGTCCTCTTTTTTCCTGACAGACTAGATTTCTAAATCAAACAAGATCACTGGCTTGATAATGATTTTATTCACCAAAACTTTAAATTTTTTATAGTCCAGGGAAGACTTAAGTAACTTCTGGACGCTAAAGAAACACCGATTCCCTGCCGCTACTCATGCTTTGATTTCATCGGGTATTTTGTTGTCGTGTGTTAGGATGCCTCCCAAATATTTCAATGCATCAAAACTTTGGTAACCATTGAATTTGTCAGTGTTCCGCCATCTGATTGAGTTCCTAGTTTTTATCATATATTTTGTCTTCTCCTTGTTGACATGTAGCTCTATTTTCTTAGCTTCGTTTTCGAGGGTTTGTACGTTTTCGTTTAGGTGTCTAGTGTGTGTGGCTGACATAGAAATGTCGTTAGAGAAGGCGAGATTCTGGGATGTTCTATTAAATATTCTGCCTCCCGGGTTTGTTGGTAATTTCCTCATGATGAATTCCAAGATGACGTTAAAGAGGATCCCTGATATTGAGTCGCCTTGTTTAAGACCATTGTAGATATATAATTGATCTGAAAGTTTCCCAGATCAATTTTACTTTGACTCTACTCGTCATATGAAGCAAAGTTATTCGTACGAACTGTCTCAGTTTCAGTGATTTTCTTAGCTCCTGCATCGCGTGGTAGAGCTGGTGGCGGGAGGCGGCTTTAAAATCGACACACAGATGGTGGACCGTTACATTGTATTCATAACACTTCTCCAGAATCTGCCTCAGAGTAAACATCTGACCTTTCAGGTCTAAACCCACTTGGCATTCGCCTATAGAAGCTTATGTGCAAGCCTTTAATCTCTCGTTGAGGAGTTTAGCGAAGATCTTGAACCCTATGTTGCACAACGATGTCCTTCTATAGTTTCCGTAATGCATTTTGTCGCCTTTTTTATATAGAGATGCAATAACTGACATATTCCATTCCTCTGGCATTTTCTCTCGTGACCATATGTTTTTAATAAGGTTGTGCATTTCATCGGTGAGTTTCGCTCAACACTTTTCCCGGGAGTCGGTCTTCTCGTGCGGCGCGTTGATTGTTCATTTTTGTTATGGCCTCTTTAACGTCGTTCCGAGTAGGCTCTGACGCGTTCCCGTATGTGGCGTCCGCTATCTCGAAAGGTTTAGGATCTTGGATGTTTGTATTAGCATTCAGTAGCTCACTAAAGTACGCTCTCTATCTTTCCAGGAAGTCATCTAGATCCCAAATTAGGTTACCCCCAGTGTCGCGGCACATAGTTGTGTGTGGTTGCCACCCTTTTTTCACTTCCTTAAGTTCTTTATAAAGTTTCTTCCTATCTGTTTGGACGTGGAAGACACTTGCAGCTTTTTGTATTAGCACAAGGTTTTGGTCGTTCTTCTTTTGCTATTGTAATCTAGCCTGCTTGCTCTTGTGTCTTTATGCAACATTTTCCTCCTAGCCTTATTTCGTTCGCTCACAGCTCTCTCACAGTCGTCACCGAACCATCCGTTTCTCGTAGTGTTGTTATTATATTCGTATGTCTTGTCTGTGACCTTTGACAATGCATCTGAAGGTCGTGCCAATGTCCTTTACGATCTTCATACTCAGGAGCGAGTTTTAAAGCACCAAGTTTAAAGTGCTTGGTGCTTTCCATTCTGCTGTTCCTTGCCGTAGAGATCTTTTGTCTCTTCTTCATCAAAACTATGTAGTGATCAATATCTGCCTTGGACCCTCTACATGCCCTAACGTTCAATATAACTGTGGCATGTCTTCACTGGATCAACACATGATCTATTTGATTGACTATTACTACATCTGGTATTTTCCATGTTGCCTTATGGATGTTTTTGTGTTGAAAATGAGTGCTGCTAATTGAAAGACCTTTTCCGATACCAAAGTCGACAAGTTTGAGTCATTATTGTTGCACTCTTGGTGGAGACTGTGGTTCTCAACACATGGCCTGAAGGCTTCTTCACGACCAACCTTGACATTCATGTCACCTAGAATTAATTTGACGTCGTTCTCTGGTGTATTCGCATATGCCGTTCTCGTTGGGTATAATAGGACTCTTTTTCGTCATCTCAAAATCTTTCGTAGGCATGAGCGCAAATGACAGTTATATTGAAGAATTTCATTTTGAGTCTAAGCATGTACAATCGTCCGTTGATGGGGTTAAAATTCAGTATTGCCGCTTTGTTTTTCTTGTGAACTATAAATCCGGTTCCGAGATGACCTCTACCGCTGGAGCTGCAGAAATTAGAGTAATCTTTACTATCGGAGATCGTATTCTCTCTCCAGCGTACTTATTGTAGAGCTGCAATGTTGGTTGGTCGACAGATTCCGACGCTCCCACTTGATTCAAGCTGAGGACGTTTCATGTCAGAATTCTTAGATCATTAGTCCGTAATCGTAGACTAGTCGTCTTCCTAAAATCCGGCCGGTTTCCTCTATATAACATTTCCGTAACAGCTTACTTTTCCGCCGTCAGATCGTTAGTCTGACGTACAACCATCTGGTTGAGAGCTCCTTTACAGCGCTTTGGGCTGCTACCCATTTCATTGGGTTGGGTCATCCTACTTTTCTGCCGTTGAGTGTCTCACTCATCTCATCCGCCTTCAAAGTCGTTGTCAATCCCCAAAATAGCGGTGCTGGTTTTTCGTTCATTCCTGGTTTATTGATTTCCGAGCTACCCGTTATATCTAACGAGCTTTCACCAATCCGGCACCTGAGAGGCGTCCGATGGGAAACTAGCAACTGCACACGGGTGCGAATACAAACACTGTTTTTATTTTAAGATTTTAATTTTCTAATTCGAAACAACAAGTTTAAGAGGGCGAATCTAGATAAATAAATAATTGTTTTTATAATAGCTACCAAGTTTTGGTATATACAATTTGTTTCTTAACAAATCAATGTTTCCTAAAAAGACATTTATTTGTCTCAAGAAAAGTGCTCGATAATTTTATATTTATCGAGTTCATGCCTATATTTATTCTGAATTAAATTTTCATACTATATAAACTGATCGTTGTCCGCAAGCGATATTTTCTTCTCATTCTTTGTTTCTTTTTTCGCTTTCATCTACATGAGAATATACGAGGTAATTTTACAAAATATAATTTAAATATAAATCTTCTACTAGGATCATTAATCATTAGTCTTGTCATCTACTTGCTGTATGAAATGTTGAAGAGGCAATTCAAAAAGACGGAGTAAAATAGTGTCCGCACATCCTACAACAGCAATGTTGTATGTTGTCTACATTTTCTTCTAGCAGAAAATTTACGATTCTAGTTTTGAAATAAATTAAACAAGGAAGTATTACAAGAAGTCAATTTTAATTAATTCGTTAGATGTTGATAAACGAAATCAACTGACAATTGTTCAATTGTCTTGTTGACTTGTTTCGGGAATAACAATCATGCCTTCATCAGAACTATTTAAGATCAA
>WYDF02023882.1:0-13079 GCA_009867245.2 Adranes taylori | reverse complement strand
CGCTTCAAAACACTGTAGTTCCTTTAATCGATAACTTTTCATTGCATAAAATTGTAAATGATCGTCTAATGAGCTAATAGAAGCACACCCAGTATTTATCTAGCTAAAGTAAATTAATTTAGCGTCTCTATATTTTCTCATGTTCAACAACATAAAAGTAACGTTTAAGTCAAGCTAGACTCTACACCCACACTCATCAGGAAAAAGCTTGAGTGACATGGATTTCCGCGCATTCATGTTTTATTTGTAGTTTACGATTTAAAGCCTTTGTTTGAATTTTGTCCACTGATTTTTTGAAGTAATCATTGAAAGGATTACAAATCTCCTTTTCGTTCTTTACTTGTCTGTGTTCATATACTATTGTGTGTATATTATTACTTGGTTGCTTCACTTCGCGGTTTATGTAATTCCACGTAGCTTTTGTAATATTTTGCGCACTATTAAGCTTACATTGTATTCATATTTCGTTGCATTTATTTTATTTTGGGATATAGTTTTTAGTGCTTTATAATTTTCTCGCCATGATTTATCGCTGAGGAGTTTGTTCAACCAATGTGCGTCTTTTACTGCGATTGACAGTTGTCTAATTACACTAGTGTCCCACTTATTTCTTTTCGGGGTATGCTTTATTGGAAACGATTCTTCAAAGGCCTTTGCATTTTTTTCTGAAAATAATGTATATATTTTATCTTGTCCCTCTCCATGTAGAGCATAATCCAGTAACACTGTTATTGAGTTCGTAAATGATGTATTTATTCATAAGTTCGCGATATGGGATTTATAACATTTGTTACTTAATAGTTCCAGCGACGTATTAAATTGTATTTTATTTCAGTTAAATATTATCTGCTATTACATATCACCTTTCAAGTATTCCTTGTAACTGTTATCAAAATTGAATGCGTAGTGCAAAGAATTAACGAAATATTAAGCTATAGGAGACATACATTTGTTATTAAATCTCTGTTTACTGTTCAAATTAAGTAAGAAATAAATGTATCCCGAAATGTTAGCGATATCTTTTGTACCAACTACACGGAAAGTAAAGCAAAATTACATTGTCAACTTAGACGTAATACAAAATTAAAATTCTCGTAAATATGCAAATTTACTAAATCTACAAATTGTACGTTCTAAATTTAAAGTTACTCCAGAATAGTCTTGTTAATATAATATTCTTATATAATGATTGTTATAAAATAATCAAAAGGAGTACACTAGGAAACAAAATGGAAGATGATGTTGAAGCAAATACTTCAGAAGAATTGAACGTTTCAAACACTAAATCTAATGATATTGTTTTTACCGGCGAGGAACTGGAACACAACACGTACGGAAATTATGGATTGGGGGAGCGGTACTTTAAAAGTACTGATACATTCAAAGAAAAAATTAATCAGGTAAGAATGAAATCCGCGAAAAGCACAATAAATAAAAGTAACTGGAAAACTACTAATCATCTAAACTATTGCTAAATTAAAAAGTGACAGTTTTATTCTCCACGAATAACTACTTTAGCACAAAATAATGCTTATCGTTTAATCTCATAGGTTGATGCTGAAACTGGCCAAACAGAAACAATAGGTTCAATTCGTGATCGCGCAATAATTTTGGCAAGCTACATAGCAGAACTGAACATATTACCAGGAAGTAATATTATGGTGATATCTCGAGCCCATATGGATTATACCATAGCGATTTTAGGGATTTTATTCGCCGGATGCGTGTTAGTGCCCCAGGATGCTAATATTACGTCAGAAACATTCTCAGATGTATCGAAAATTGTCCATCCAAAATTGATATTTGCTGACCCAAGGTATGATTTATTTGTATTTTCACCAAATAGAATTTATAACTGTTTAGGACCATTGTGCTCGTATTGTTATGTTCAGAATCATCTTTTCATTAAAAGTTGCGTCATAGATTTGTCAATAAGTTGCGTCGTAGATTTGTCAAAAAGTTGCGTTGTAAATTTGTTCTATGAAGGAAAACAACGGTGCTCCTACTTGAAAATATTGTTTATTTTATTCAAAGCAAAATAAAATGTGATGCGTTTCGACTCTACACCTGTGCCATCATCAGACTACAAAGATGAAATAAAGGAAACAAGTTTTAAATAAACATAACTAAATAAAATGATAAAAATTGTAACATGAAGTCTCAAGGACATTAAACTACGATTATTAAAAGTAAATTAAATTGTGATCACAATTTAATTACTTTTACTGATCAACTTTTATAGTTTTACTTAGTTATGTTTATTTAAAACTTCTTTCCTTTGTTTCGTCTTCTTTGTAGTCTGATGATAAGTAGTGCCGAAACGCATCACATTTTATTCTGGTTAGAATAAAATAACATATTGGAGTACAACTTATAATAATCATCATCAGGCTCTACAAAGAAAATGAAACAGAGAAAATAAGTTTTAAATAAACGTAACTAAGTAAAATTTTAAAAATTGATCAGTAACATGAAGTCTCATGGAAATTAAACAATAATTATTAAAAGTAATTAAATTGTAAATTGATCAGTAATATGAAATCTCATGGAAATTAAGCAATAATTATTTGATCAGTTTTTATAGTTTTACGATCAATATTATGATGAATTTTTGTAGTTTTACTTAGTTATATTTATTTAAAACTAATTTCTTTTGTTTCCTCTTTTTTGTAGTCTGATAATGACACAGTGTAGTGTCGAAACGCGTCACATTTTATTCTACTTTGAATAAAATAAACAACATATTAGAGTGCAACTGTGTCATGATCAGAATACAAAGAGAATGAAACAAAGAAAATAAGTTTTTAATAAACATAACTAAGTAAAATTATAAAAATTGATCAGTAACATTAAGTCTTATGGAAATTAAACAACAATTATTAAAAGTAATTAAATTGTAAATTGATCAGTAACATGAAATCTCATGGAAATTAAACAATAATTATTTGATCAGTTTTTATAGTTTTACAATCAATAATGATCAATTTTTGTAGTTTTAGTTTGTTATGTTTATTTAAAACTTATTTCCTTGATGGTGTACTTCATGTAATCAATGGATCCATCAAAGTTGCAGTGGCCTGCCCTTGGTCAAATTGAAAGATATTGGTTTAAAAAATCAATCATGGGAATGTAGTATATGTGCATGTTCTGGATCTGACGATGACCTAAATTCTACCTTAAGGGGACCAGATGTTTCTACACTGCAGAAAGGAGGTTCTTCTCAAAATGAAGACTTAATGAATAAACTGATTAATATTGTGCAAAAATATAACCAGGTCGCAGACTATTCAGCAGTTGGTCGCAGAGAACAATAAACTTCGCCAGGACCTGGATCAGCTGACTTCGGTTGTTAAATCTAAATGTCATGTTAATGGTAAGTCTACATTTGTAGAAGTTAACGATAGAGGATCCAGGGCTTGCAACATTATTTTCATAATGCTACTGAATCAAACGCTCACAGCATCCAGGACAGGGTACCACATGTATGTAATGCAAGATGTAATGAGTCAGACTGGAATGAACTCAAATGTAATTACCAAGATTTCAAGTCTAGGAAAAGAAACGGCAACGCCTAGACCAATGAAAGTTACACTGATATTGCAAAGTACAGTTAGGTCTGTCCTGAAAGATAAGCATAAGCTGAAGAGCTCCCAAATGAAAATTTCTTCTGATAAGACAGTGAATCAAAGGGATGACTTAAAAAAGCGATGCTAGAGTTGAATGAAGAGAAAGGACAGGACGATCAACAGTGGATAATAAAATATTAAAATGGGAAACCTAGTGATTAACAAAAATAACAAGCAGCAGGAAAACTGAAAAGAACTCCATTGCACCTAGATTATCAGAATGTCGGTGGTCTCAGAACTAAAATTAGGGATTTTGTTAAGTTAGCATCTTTGTGTTCGTATGATATAATTGTGCTTTGTGAAACATGGTTTAATGCCGATATTCCGGATAGTGAACTAGTAATTCCAGGTTTTAACTTATTTAGGTTTGACAGAAATATTAATACGAGTAATAAGAACCGTGAATGTGGAATCCTAATTGCCACTAGAACCTCACTAAGTGCGAACATTTTAAAATGTAAGGATATAATTATTGAACAGCTAGTTATTGTTTAAGAGAACGAGAAAATTACTTAAGAGAAATCTAATTATCGTAGGAGTATATATTCCTCCTGCATCACCGCTGTCTATGTATGTCAGTCATTGTGACTCTACAGAAGATCATTTTTATGGGTACTGTCATTCCCATTTTATTATAATAGGTGACTACAACCTGTCAGAGGCCAGTTAGTCTAATGATGGATTTGGGGTCTAATGATGGATTTTGGGTACCTAAATTTATCAAGAAAAAATCGGGATCTTTTCCAGTTTGGTTTAGCAGACACTTCATTTCATTGATTATTGAGAAAAAGACTTCATAAACAATTCTTAATTTCCAGATCAAATGATGATTATTATAGAGTTTTTTCCGACCTTCGTAAACAATGTAAGGAAATGTCAATCAAATGTTATAATGATTATATTAATAAGGTTCATTCCAATGTTAATGATAATCCCAAGTTCTTCTGGTGATACGTCCATGAAAAGAGAGAAACTAATAACATATCTAACAAAATGTTATATAACAATAAAAATGCAAGCGATGGATATGAAATTGCCGCTCTTTTTGTCGAGTATTTCTCAACAGTATAGCTCCTAATGCAAGCAATTCTTTATTATGTGAGAATGATTCCGGCCATTGCTATGAGTTCGACATTGGGTGTCCAGAAATTGTTATAACTTCTGTCCTTAACACACTGGCACAGTTAAATGAGGACTGTTCCCCAGGGCCGGATGGAATTCCATGCTATTTCGTTAGAGATGTGCGTTCACGCTATGTTCTCCACTATCTGAAATTTTCAAACGTTTCCTTTTAGGTGGAAAATTAGCTTTATTGTTCCAATTTTTAAGAAAGGTGATAAACATGATGTTGGCAGCTATCGTAGAGTCTGTAAGTAGTCAGTTATTCCTAAAGTGTTCGATGCGCTCATGTATGATGCCCTATATTGGGAATGTAATAAGACATTACTTGACGAACAGCACGATTTTCGGTCTGGATACTCCACTCTTACCAACCTAGTGATATACAAATTTGAAGAGGAAGTGTAGTTATTCAATTTACACTGACTTTTCAAAGGCATTTGATCACGCCGACCACGATATATTAATACGCAAACTAGGCAGGATCGGCTTTCGCCCTCGACTGGTCAACTGGCTTGGAAGCTTTCTTTCAGGACGAACTCAATGTGTGAAAGTTTGTAATAATGTATTAAACCCTATAAGGGCTCTATCTAGTGTCCCACAAGGGGGCATACATCACCCTTACTATTTAATATTTTTATTAATGATGCCGCCATTAAGTTGTGTACGTTTTTAATCTTTGCTGATGACTTAAACATATTTCGGGAAATTAAGTCCCCAGATGACTATTGTGCTTCAAAATGAACAGAACAATTTTACTGAATCGGTAGATTTGAACAATTTATCTCTGAATCTGAGTAAGTGCTACCACTTGAAGTTTCATAGAACTTATCAACGTCTTCATCAAGATATGGTATATAAATTAAATGATCGTAATTTCGAAAGCGTTAATTGTATTAAGGATTTAGGGGTTATGTTTGATCATAAACTTATATTTGACGAACATATTAACTCAATAGCCGTGAAATCTAGAAAAGTATTAAGATTCATCTATGAATCTTAGGTAATGCAAAGAACTTAATGCTTAGAAGTATTTATTGCTCAATAGTGAGATCGCACTTGGAATACTGTACCCAGGTTTGGTCTTCGCTATAGATAGATATAGATAGTAACCTTTATTGGCATTATTTCCATATTGACACTTAATTAAATTATACATACTTAACTAACGATAAATCAATAACCAAATAAAATTAAAAATTCAAACAAAAAAGAAAAATAGTTAATTCACCCCCTTAAAGTGGGAAGGAAAGTGAAGGGGAAGGATTGAATTCTTCGCTATATGAGAATTCAAAATATTTATTTACACATGGCGGCTCGTGAACTGCGTATAGTGTACAGAAAGCATGAATGTGAGCACATAAGAATCATATTAAATCTACCTAAATTAGAGCTAAGAAGAGATACTTCTGATGTGTGCTTTATTTGAAAAGTGTGGTATGGTTCTATTAAATCTCACCATTTATTAGGAGAGATTAATATTAATGTTCCTCTACGGAATCTGCGGTACTTCAATGTTTTACACAGGACATCATTTGACCAAATATGGTAGTCATGCACCTATGTCGTGCGTTGAATCTAATAAACAAATATGAATTAAACACGAATTGGCCGTTGTATAAGTTTAAAAGTGAAGCAATCAGTAAATTATCATGTAAATGATTTAGTAAAACTGGTCATAGCATATGTTTCGTTTTGTCAATGTGATTCTTATGTTTTAGTAAATTTTAAACTGTTATATTTTTGTTTTTATATTCGTTATGAATTAGTAGTACTATAAAAATGCTTACATTATTGTCTTAATTTCAAATTGCCTTGTATAACTATCTAATTATTATATTATCATAGTAGTATCGTATCATATTATTATCTTACAGATATTATCTTATTATGCGTTTCTTCTTTTTGTTTTAGTATCTAATCATAGTTCCGCCTTGGTAGTTCATTTTTATTTTTAGTTTATTTCACTTTATATTATTTTGGTGGTAGCTCTTTATAATTGTAATTTCATTTGATATTATCATAATTTCTGTACTCCTTGGTTTGCCATAACCTATAACTTTAACTTTAACTAAGTTGTAGCTACACTTGCTTAGAATTATATATTTATGTAATATTTAATTGAAATGGAGTTTTCCGTAAATAAAGAATTTGAGTTTGATTTAGAGTGATGTGCATAATTGAAAGAAGTTTTCAACACATACAACGACCGATTCCAGTAATTACATTTGGTCCGGGCAAGAAACCGTTTTCTAAACTATACGATAGAGATGTAAAACCGGATCCGAATTTCCAGCCGAAAAGTATCGATTTACCAGAAACCACTGTCGCCTGCATACTTGCAACCGAAGGTAATATTCTATGTAGAAATGCAAATATCTATATAGAACTTTAACACAACATTCGATTACGTAGAAATAGTATGTTAAGAAAAGTTCGCGATGCGTTCAGTGAAGGAATGATGCGCTAATGTTATTTTAGCGGATGGCTTGTCTTTTTGACTGCTTCCTGGTTTATTCTTCTGACTTACTCGTCCTGCGATATCAATGTAATTAACCTTTTCGTGTACTGCTGACGCTCTGCGGCAAGATGTTGATACAATTTCTTGGTTTTTAGCCTTATTAAATTTTAAGTTGTTTGATGTAGACCACACTTTTACCTCTTCAGTCTTTGCGTTACACCAAACGCTTTTTCCAAGAACGCAATACAGGTAGCTAGCGGTTTAAGGAAGGGTCAAATTAAGCATTTTAAGAAATATAAAGCAGTTAGTGAAAGTAGTTTGTGTGTGTCTGCACTAACTTCTACTCTACACTAACACATTCGGTTGCACATAGAATATTAAAATGGCAGAGTATATCAAATCGAAATGGGTTGCGAAAAAATTAATATATGAGGGACGTATATATGTTAAACAAAAAGGTTCTAATGGGCATATCTATTCGCAATGTGAACAATATCCGACTAACGAGAAGTGTTCAGGGAGAGGCGTAAGTACAGGCGACAATGAAATCATCGTGACAAAAGAACATACTTGTGTCCGGTCTGCTATCAATATCCAGATAAAGAAAATTCGGAAGCAATACCCAAGAAGCTGCTATTAATACCCGCGAAAACCCTCGCCGCATCGTGAACCAATGTTTCGCTGGAGCATCTGATGCTGCTGTTGCAGCATTACGGCAGCTTGCCTCACTTAAATCTCGTGCAGAAATTTATTTTCCCGTTGATTTGCAGATAACCAAAACACGTTTAAGGGAAAATTTGATTTTGGTAGACACTGGCCCTGAGGATCCATACAGGGTAATAGTGTTAAGTTCCCAAAGTGATATAAACAGACTTGCACAGTGTGCTACATGATTTGCAGATGGGACATTTAAAACAGTTCCGGAAGTGGTTTTTCAATTGTGGGGAATTCATTGCTTATACATGGATCAACGCGTCGTTCCCTTTTTTATCTTTTACCTAACAAGAGAACAGAAACTTATGAAAGGGCATTACGACTAATTGTAGAACACCTCAAACCTAATCAACGGCGCACCAACAGTTAATTGATTTCCAAAAAGAAGCGGAAGTTGCGATATGTGCAGTATTTCCGAACATTACAGTTCATGGATGTTGGTTTCATTTTAACCAGTTAATATGGCGTAATGTACAGCGGCATGGAATGTCAAGACGATACAGTGAGGAAGAAGATTATGAAAAAGCGATCAAGAAATTTTCTGCATTGTCGTTTTGTGATGTCGTGGATGCACCGCACCGCTTGAAGAATTGGCTAACGCGTTCATACAGCAGTTTGGTGATACTGAAGGAGATAAATTTTTTTAGAGTATCTTGAAAATACTTAGATTGATCGTCTAAGGAGAAATCCATTATTTACACTTGTAATGTGGAATTCAAAACAAATTACAGAACTGCATCTTCCAAGGACTATAAACTCAGTTGAATCTTGGCATAAAACTTTAAAAACAATATTCTTGTGTCATCATCCAACATTTTTTAAATTTTCTAGAAGGTTTGTTGGAAGAATGTGTACGTGCAAACGCTATTTGCGTAAAGTTAGAGAGTGGTGAACAAGTTGAATTATACACCCGTTTAGAATATCGTCAAGCAAATCAGAGACTATTAAATTTGATAAGAGATTATAATAATAGGGATGCTGATAATTACTTGTGCAAATAACGTTCACTTTAATGAGTAAGATGCAGGACATTTTATTGTAAATAAATATTATTTATTTCATTTTTCATTATTTACTTTACCAATGTTCTTTTATATATATATATACATATAACGTGAGGTGGGTAAAACGCAATAGGTATATTGCAGTAGGTGAACTGCAGGAGGTAAAAAGACATGGGAGGTGAATAGCATGTAGGTGAAATGCAGGTGATGAAATGCAAGTAGGTGAAACGTCTCGCTTCCATCTTTTATTGTAATAGAATTTCCTTCTGCGAGTATGGATTGGTCATTAGCGTGCACTACATTGAATGTTTTCTTTGAGGACGTATTCATGCTAGCCGATTGTGTTCTTGAAAAATATCTATTGTTGCGAGTTCTATTTTCTCATGCTTGTGGTATTGGTTCTTCAGTTCGTGAACAATCTTTGTCTTTGTCTAATTATGAGACTGTCTTTAGAACTCCTATTACTAATTATTGTTTTATTATCTTTCAGCCTCATCTATTTTCTTCTTGTTCTGTTCCGCCTCTTTGTTTGTGATCCATTCAATTATTTCTTACCCGAAACTGTATAATATAAACTAATAATTTTATCATATTTCGATTGAGTTATTTATTGCATGAATCACATCTTCAGACTGGCATTATAATTGGTGAATTTAATTTATGCCTTACCTGTATTGATGATAATTATTTGCTGCTACTGTTTGCTGTATTAGTAATATAACAAGTACTATTTTCGAGCATATGTATAAATTGATTTGAACAAATTGATTTAACAAAAACTCAAAACTTAAGCCATTTAAAGTCAAAATAATAACTATGAAACTTAGCACGTTATTCTTATAGACTAGATTTTCGTTGCATTAGGCACACGCGGCCCTCCAAAAATCGTTTGTATTTCGCATTTGGCGCTTGGTGTCCGTGTCCAGCACTTCCATAAATTGATTGGTAATTCAAGTCGAATACTCTGCCATGATTTGAGCATCATTGGCTGTTCATCGTTCCTTCTGCTAGGCGTATTGGCCTCGTTCGAACTCAGTCTTATTAGAGTGTTACCGATGCGTCGATCGACAATACGCGACTCCTGCCGAGTCCTACATACGATGCGTGTTGAATGCGTTGTGCTTGGTACGCGTCGAACTCTTGAAATGGTCGACTTTTTACATAATTCACCCGTAAGTTTTTTGCTTACAAAATTAATTCTATCATTGTTGAAAAATGAAATATAGTTATAACATTTAAAATGGAATCACATTCTTTAATAGGATTATAATGTATCATATGTGAAGCGATTAATTATTGGAGGATCACCGATATCACGTCAGGAAATTGAACCAATGATGCAATTGTTTCCATGCGTAATAAATATATATGCGACTGCAGAGACCGGAATAATAAGTTCTAATGTGCTAACGGCTCAAAACAAGATGAGAGTAAATTCGGCTGGTCGTTTAATGCCCGGTGTGCAGGCGAAGATTATAGAAAATAAGTATGGTAATGAAAGCGCTTCATGGGGTGAAATCGCAGTTAAATATTTTGGAAACGCTATGCGGTACACATATATTTGATGGTTTTTTTGTTATCCTTATTTACTTTTATGAGATGATTATACATATATATTTGTAGATCGGTTTCCTAGAAGGTGATAGATGTTATCGTATGTCATGCATATAGGTAGATAGATAGATATTCAGCCAGAGTCAATCACACTGCTCACAATCACAACAAATTAATAAAGCAAAATGTCATATAATATAAACTTAGAAGGTGTTGTTTATTTCGTGTAATCCATATATTTGGTGATTTAGAAGGTAGTACTTCCGTTTTTCTTGAACTAACTTCAATTCCGTAGGAGAAATTCCGCATTCCCTACGGAGATACTCCGCACATAGCTGAATTCTAGGAACCTCCAAGTTTGTTTTCGCTCTGGTGTTACGTGTATGAATGTGTTCTCTCTTTTTTTTAACATTACAATTTTATGTATATCGTTTGTTACATTAATATTACAAGGCTGATGCATTCAATATTTTATATTTTTTGAATTAGAATGGCCGTATTAAATGCCTTTCTATTGCAAGTATTGCCTTTTTTGCAATTGTATGTCCTTAATATGTGAGGTATGGCCCCAAATTTCTATTTCAAATTTCAATGGCGTAGGTCGCTCTCAGCAGCTCAAATAATGAATGATAGACGATATTTGCTGTGTCCCATTCTCCTTATTGCATATATTGTTTTGGATAGCACATTACACATATTGTCCACATGTGGTTTCCAATTTAATTTTGATTCTACTTCTAGGCCCAGAAATTTTACAGTATTTTGCGCTCATGTGTTTATCCATCGTGTATTCCATTCTCGTTGCGTTCTGTTTGTTTAGGACTAATTCATTTTGACTAAAACAATCTCCGGTTTTTTATGGCAATGTGCATACGTTTGTTGGCGTCATCTCTGTCTGGATGGGTCAATGTTGTATCATCCGCGAATATAACAACGTGCGACTCAACATAATTTGACAAATCGTTTATATACAATATAAAAAATAAAGGACTAAGAATTGATCCTTGTATCCCTGTGGTATACTAGCTATGTTCGGAATCACTTATTTAGACAAGCCATTATTTCTATCTTTTTATCGTATTTTCTGTAGTGGGTATATATAGACAGTGAAAACAATAAATTGAGGCAGCTAAATAAATTAAATATCTTGTAGTCAGCTTGTTGTCAATAGGCAACAATTATAGTAGTACATAAAAGATTGATTTTTGCGATTGGAACATTTATACACGTCATTAATATTGAAACTAATTTTGTTTACAATGATTCTAATTCACGGATTTTCTAGCCACAATTAGCTGAAAGCCAGCTATGACTATAAAATTGGGATGAGTCTGAACTCCACCATATTAAAGTGAGCATACATTACTCTAATCTAGGCATGTCCAACTCCAATGATATTACGATGATCTATTTGGTATTAAGTTGCGGGCCGCATGTTTTCAATCTTCAAAAAATAAATAAAATATGATTTGTAGAATTATTATATTGTATATTATATGTACTCGTTTTATATTTCATGTAATTTATTTAAATAAAAAAATAATAGATTTTTTTTATCTCTTAGAAATTTATAGTACCTACGAAATAAAGAGAATCACAGGTTGATTTTTTTTTTGTGGATGATATTTGACATCGTTTTCAGAAAGCAAATCATCAAAATGTACTTGAATAGGTTAAACTGATCGAATTTTCAAAATTGATGGTAAATTTTGATCCGTTAATCTTGACCTTTTCTGGATTCTGTCATTTTTCATTAAAGAAAATAGTTGGTCGCCTAAATAAGTGCTACCGAACATGACATTTTAAGAAACCGATCTACAGATAAATATGTATAAAAATCTATAGGTCTAACATCTATACATTTATGTTTGATTTAGTTATCTTAATGAAATGAGATCGAGCATTTCTGAAAATACGCCACTAATTTCAAATGGTTGGGTACGAACAGAAGATATTGGCAAATTTGATCAAGACGGATATTTATATCTTTATGGTCATCATGAGGATATTATACGTACTGATGGTCATGTATTCTCCATTATTGAGGTGGAACAGGTGCTCCGCAAAAAGTCAGACATTATTGAAGCAATGATAACTAATTGTGATGGTTATATGACGGCTTTTGTTGTCAGAGCAGATCCTAAATTAACCGTAGAAGAACTATATTAGTAAATATCTTTATTATATATTTAAAATTTAAAACAAGTATTATATATCTCTTATACAACAGTTTTCTACAACAGAGTGATTTATATTATTATATATTTAAAATTTAAAACAAGTATTATATGAGCCGTTTATTTTGAAAGTGGCCTAAGTCCATTTTTCCTTTTTTTCAAGTTAACTATGGTGACATTTATAATTTATGCTGAACTGTCAAAAAAATAAATCGGCATTGAAATATATTTAATACATTTGAAAATTTGGTAACACGTACATTTTCATAATAATATAAATACAGAAAATCATAATTTTGAAAGTGACCTAAGTCCACTTTTTATTGATAATGTCAAAAAGTGCGGCCCAAAATCTTGAAAGCAGTGATGAAGGTAATTTAAATTACATTATAATATTGAATTAAATTTTAAAGAATAATATTTA
>WYDF02023871.1:0-13079 GCA_009867245.2 Adranes taylori | reverse complement strand
ATAAATTCATTAACAATGAATTACCTCTATTTGGTTTCAATTAAAAATAAGGACTGAGTCAAAATTTTAGGTCGAAACTAAATACGATTTATTTGTTTCCTTGAAATCATTCTAAATATAATCCAAAAATTAGAATAGAAAACAAAATTAGGCTAATAGTTATAATATAATTAATTTTAATATTATATTAATTTTAATAGTAATTTCTACATCAAAAATTAAAAAAATTATTGCAATTAAAAAAAATTTAATGAAAAAGGTATTCGAGGAAATCTTTTCGGATCAAATCCACATTCAAAAGGACTTCAAAAAGTTTTTCTCGTTCAAAAAATGATTTTTTTGAAATTATTGATGCTATTAGTATTAATAAAATGGATCAAATTAAAATTATAATAGAAGAATAAGTTATTATTTAAATTATTTACACAATATCTATCTCATCAATAAATTAAAATATATAAAAATAATCATACTACATCAACAAAATGTCAATATCAGGCTGCGGCTTCAAACCCAAAATGATGGGTTTGTGAAAAATGATTATTTATTAAACAAATTAAACAGATAAATAAAAATATTGATCCAATAATAACATCAAGTCCATGAAATCCTGTAGCTATAAAGAATCTAGATCCATAGATTGAATCAGAAATATTGAATGATGATTCAATATATTCAAATCATTGTAGAAGAGAAAAGTAAAATCCTACTTTAATTGTTATTATTAATCTTTGATAAGATTCATTAAAATTATTTTCTATAAATCTATGTGTTCATGTTACTGTTATTCCAGATGTTAATAAAATTAAAGTGTTTAATAAAGGAATTTCTAAAGGATTAAACGTATTAATTCCTTTTGGTGGTCATAATAATCCGATTTCTATAGAAGGACTTAACCTTCTATGAAAAAATCCTCAAAAAAAAGAAATAAAAAAAATACTTCAGATGTAATAAATAAAATTATACCTCATCGTATGTAATCCTTGAAATGTTCTTTCTCGAGTTACATCTCGTCATCATTGAATTATAATTATAATAATGATTATGATTCCTATAAATAATAAATTTATATTTGCAAAATGGAATCATTTAATTAATCCAAGTATTATAATTATTAATCCAATTGATCTAATTAATGGTCAAGGTCTATAATCAACTAAATGAAAATGATGATTTTTTAACATAGTTCTCTAGAATATAAAGTAGTTAAAATAGCAAATACATATGATTGAATAATTGATACTGCTAATTCTAATAAAATTAATATAGTTTGAATAATAATTAATATTGGAATAAATTTCATTATTAATATTGATCCTATATTTCCTATTAAATTTATTAAAAAATGTCGTGCAATTATATTTGCAGTTAATCGAATAGCTAAAGTTCTTGGACGAATAATATTTCTAATTGTTTCTATACATACTATAAAAGGTATAAGAGCTATAGGAGTTCCTCTAGGAACTATATGGGCAAATATGTTATTTATATTATTTATTCAACCAAAATGATTGTCATTTAAGCTCTTCCCTTAAATGACAATCATAAGGGAAGAGCTATTCTTAAGTTTATAATTACATGTCTTGATCTAGTAAAAATGTAAGGGAATAATCCTATAAAATTATTTTTTAAAACTATAGAAAATAATCTAATTAATATTAAAGTTGACCCTTTATTTCTATTTTTATTTAATAAAATAAAAAATTCTTTATGTAAAGTAAAAATCACAATATTTCATAATATAGTAATTCGAGAAGGAATAAATCAAAATCCTATTGGAATAATTATTAATCCAATTAATCTTCTAATTCAGTTTATATATATACATATATATATATACATATATATATATATATATATATATATATATAATTTGTTCCTGGATCAAAAGATGAAAATAGGTTTGTTATCATATCATTTTATAAAAAATTACTATTTTGATTTTTATTATACTTAAAATTAATCATTCAGATTTTTTTAATGTCATCGATGTATGCAGTTTTAGTGTTTAGTTAGTTTTTTGGTTTTATTATCCAAGTATGTTAAAAATGAAGCGTAATGAATCAGGTAAATCTAACAGAAAGTCACCAGCTCTTCAAACGAGTTTAAGCGATCTTCTTCTTCTTCTTTTGTCCGTTGACTCTCGTGAGAGTATGGTGACATCATGTCTCATCTGACATAATGTACTCGTGGGAAAATAATGAGGTGGTTTCCCCTTGCCTGCCTGACTGTTAAACGATCTTAACAATCAACAAATGTTGAAAGCTATTGCCAACGATTCCGCCAAACATGATACTTTTATTAATATGATAACAAATGTTAAATCTTTTCCTAAAGCGTTTCAGGAACAATTACAATCATTAAAGCTGGTGACTACTGGTGTTGCAGGTTTAAATCGAAGGCCTCGTTTAGAGAGTCCAAACCGTTGAGCCGGAGACATGCTTTAGAAGAGCTACGCAAAGAAAGTGAAAGCCCTTTATACGCGTTGAGTTCTACGTCGTCAGCTGCTTCCAATCCAAATTGTTCCCAGACTGCTGCTGTGCCATTTGAGAAGATTCTGTTTGGCGTAAAAGCTTATGTCGAAGTTCTAAGTAACAACGAAGATAAATCAGCCTGTTACATGGTTGTACTTCAAAAAATGGGTGCAGAAATTAGTGAGATGTTTACTAAAGATGCTACTCATGTGATTTATAAGGATGGATCGCTTACGACATTTCGAAAAGCTAAACTCATGAAGAAATATTTAGTATCTGTACTCTGGTTGGATGAAGTGAAACGATGTAAAACGAGAGTCCCAGAAATGAATTTTCCATCACTGGGTGTTAATTACGACATCTCTACCATAAATCAGGAATTGCAAGACGATTTTATGGCTGCTTTCACAGAGTTTTATGAGGATAAAAACTTGTTTACCATCAGATTTACACTCTACAAAGGAATATTTGAGAAATTAATCAATGTCGATCATAAGTGTATCATCTAAAAAAACAGAGGAAATTGCGCAAATGAAAGGAAAATCAAATGTCGAGGAAGAAAATTCGAAAAACGCAGAAAAAATTTTGGCAATGACGAAGAAAGAAGTGCCTTTAATAATCATTCATTCGCCGGGAGAAGCTAGTGACGTTGGAATTTCTGATAGTGATGACGATGTCGTATCTGGCGTTTTGCAATCTACTTACATGCATCAGAAATTGAAAAATAAGTCTAACTTAGAAAATGTTTCTCCTGGATCATCATTATCAAACATATCAATCCAGACGACAGTGGAGGTGACAATTACTGACAAAAATAAGGAAGAGATACCAATTCCTGGTCATCAGTCTGACTTCAAGCCAATAGTACCGTTTTACAATCAGCAAATGCTTCTCATAATATTAATAATTCTTCTGATAATAAAACGAATTTAAATACAGTCGATTTGGAAATAACTTGCAATATATCGAAAGATAAAGATGATAATAAATGTGTGCAAAAAGGTGCTAATAAAAAGTCTCGCTTATCAACTAGTACTAAGGAATCGGAAGACTTGGGAGCATATCGTAGACGATCAAAAACTAGAACATCTAATCAATGTCCAAGTTCAGTTGATGAGTTATCACACCTTCAAATTTCTAAAGATACAACAAATATTACCGAAAATAAAAGAGTATCGCTGAGCACATGTACTGATCCTATACCCACTTTACAAATTTCTAAAGGTAGTATTACTAAAAAATCTAGTTCAACCGAACAAAACAAAAGCAGTGCCAAAACAGATACAACAGGTAGTATAGATATTATGTCATCTTTACGCATTTCAAATGATACATCTAATAAGTTAAGTGCAGATTTACTTACATGTCCTAGACGAAGATCTAAACGCAAATCGGACGAAGGTAAGGTTGCCGAGAAATGTGAAAATAATAATGAGAGAAAAACACGAACTCGGAAACAACTTAAATTTTCTGATGATGAGAATAATCTTATATCGAAACAACTTCAAGATGAAAACAAAGAAACTGGATCAATTTCTACAACTTCCACACAAATACGTAAGCGCAAATTATATAATCTAGATGACGCTATTGATGAGTCGATGAGGTTCTAATTAATACCATGATAAATGATGAAATTGAACGAAGAGAGCGATATAAAATAGCACAACTGAAAACCTCACCACAAGAGCCACCTGCACCACTAAAAGCTGATATTATTTTAACGCAGGCGGCTAAGAAGAAACTGGAACAACGCGCTGAAGTCGTTGTACATAAATTGAAAGAAAAAAACAGCAATAAAGATTCATCAAATGATGAAGAGGAGGATGATGTATTATTATTATCATCATCATCAGATGATACAAAGTTATTTGCACAATTAGGCAAAAGGACCAAGAAAAATTACACGAAAAAAAGGAATAAAGCAAGAAAGAAGTCGGCGGAGAGAGTGCAGAAAATTGTGCGCAATAGTGAATTGGATTATCAAAAGAAACTTCACGATGAATTTGTTAAAGGGCAAAATTGCAAAGGAGGCGATCGGCAGAAAGAAAACATTCACAGATCCACTCGTCCCACACCTATACGAAAACTGAATTTTGCGGAAAGTTCCGATAATGGTATAAGTGAGGACGATCTATTAACACACAGGAATCAAGCAGTAGTTTCCTTTTTACCTCTGAGCCATCTGAATTAGATACGAAATTGGCAAAACCCAATACTCAATTAATAAGAGGTACATAGCAAAACTCACAAACGTAACGTACACCAGCACGAAAAAGTTCTATAGTTTGTACAGGATTCCATCGCAACGAATTGAAACGATTTCGTGAGTCTGTCAGAACGCTGGAACGTTTTGTATTTGACAAGCAGGTCAGCTCGCGCACAACACATTTGGTTGTATATGAGACAATGCTTAGTATAAACGTACTGAGAGCGTTAGCTAGAGGTCTCTGGATATTGAAGTATAAATGGGTAAAAGATTCTATCGAACAAGGATTCTATCGAAATTGGTTACCTGAAGAAGATTATGAATTAAATGAATTTTCTCCGGCTGTACAGCAATGTCGCATCGAACGTGAAAGTTCCCATTCATCATCTTATACAATGAACATCTTCCTGGAATGTGGTCCGATATATGTATATGTATAATTATTGACGCACAATCCAACAATGAAAATGCTAAGTGAAAAATGGATTTTAGATAGTATAGCAAACTACACGTGTTTGCCTTTCGAAAAATATCTTTTATATACTAAAATTAGAGATGAGAAAATTGCTAAATAAAAAACCATATGACATATGCAACTAACAGTTTGATCCGATGACATAAATTTATTATCGAATTTTTTTCATTATTCTTTTATGCGAATTTAAATATGTTTTTTAAGAAATTTTTAGAGTACTATTAAATGAAACAACTAAATGCTGTTGTCATTTAATTTAAGGTCGTTTTATTATTAACAATTTAGTCTTCATCACTGATCAGCATAATGGGACGAATTGGACATAAATGGGTGTCTTCTTTCGAACTTCATTCCTCTTTAAGATTGTTTGCAGCCTTTATTGTCTTTAAAACATTTTTTATTTTGGTAGACTTTAAATAACTCTGTTACCCAAGCTTTTGAGTGTACTCTTCAATGTATTGGTCAGCTGTTTTTCTTTATTATTTTAAACGCACGAGGGTTTCATTAAAACTTCTCAAACTAAACCTTACTTTCCAAAAAGTTTGCATTAAAATTTAAGAGATTTCCTTCTAATCACATCACCTCTGAATGGAGTCTTTCTTTTGAAATAACCTCCAATCCAAATACATAGTACGTACCTTTTCCATTTTCTCAATACTTCATTCACGAGAACGAGCTGCATATTTTACGGATATGAAGGTTCTGCGGATTAGAAGTGCACTTCTAATTTCATTTTCTTTAATTGTTTGAAAAGTTGCCCCATTTAAGATTAAACTTTTTGCGTATTATACAAGGTTGTCCACAATTTTCAACATATAAGAGTGAGGCTATGTTTAGGAGGGTTACCTGTACACAAATAGAAAATTTGCTTTCTTCAGGAGTTGGATATAATTTTTTTCAAATATTTCAGATTTTACTACTTACTATGCCTAATATTAATATATAATAGTCGTTTAGTCATATGTAAAAAGTATAATAATCCAGTGTTGTCATTTAACGCAAATAAATCATGAATCTCGGCTGTAAATGATGCCAGTTTTTTATCATTATGTAAATAATATAAAAACAAAATACACTTAAAATTAAAAAATAAAAATCAAAAGTTTAGTACATTAAATATAATTAAATTTATAATAAAAAATATTATCAATATGGTTCAATTTAAAGGAGCAATTTGTGGAATAAAAAATTATCTAAGGATAATTTTAGTTTGACGAACTAATGTTATAGTTTAACTAAATTTTTCATTAAGAATAGACGTTATTTATTATTTTTGGTTTAAGAGACCATTACTTACTTTCAGTCACTTAATGTTAAATTATTTTATAAATTCATTTGATTCTTTCTACGGTAATAGGTATAAATCTATGATTTGCAACACATTTCTGAACATTGCCCAAAAAATTATCCTGATTGATTAAAAAGTAAGGTCGTTTGATTTAATCGGCCTGGAATAACATCAATTTTTACTCTAATTGCTGGGATAGTTCATGAATGAATCACGGTTTTATGTATGTATTATTAAGCCAATAAAGGTTTATTATCAAAGTACGAAAAGCAACATATTTAGGCGTCAAATTCAACAACAGGCTGGACTTCCATAAATCCGTCAAGAGTAGAGAGCAGGTAGCTTTAAAAACTGTCTAAAAACTATACTGGGTACTTAGATAGGTTAGCAAAATAACTGACGGCGCCAGAATATTAATCTTAAACATACCGAGCTGGCAAAGCAGCGGCAATTAGGGCATTGCGTTGGACGCGGCAAAGCCGCGGAAATCAGGCATATCGCTGGAAACTGGTCGCGGCAAAGCGGCGACAATTACAGCGTGTTGCTGGATGCAGCAAGGCGAGAACTCGCGCATGAGAATTCGGGAATGAGGCTCATCGTGGCAAATTCGACCATGTAGCTTCTTGTGGAAAAGCCGCGACAATTACAACGTATCGGTTGCCGAGGCAAAGCGCGGACAAATGGACCATGTCTCTGGGCGCGACAAAGTCGCTGAAAAGTCGCGGCAAAGTCGGGTCAAAGTCGCGGAAATTACATAAAATATCAACTTATATTACTGTCTATACAAATATGGAACATAACATCCTATAACATTTACCATATTGACATATATGATATCATCCACACTAGAGAATTTCGGCCAGCCGAACTTTATACCTAATTACGAACCAAATTTCATACATCTAGGATAGGTGCATTTAAATCAAACAACCTAATTAAACACCTCCATGATGCCTCCATGAATTTCTGTTGCGAACGTAAATAGTTAAATTTGGAAATGAAAATTCAATTGCATCCATTAATGAGCAGTTTATATGAGCCATTGCCTGTTTGTCAATTTGATACCGGTTTGTTCTTAGATCCATGTAAGGCAGAGCTCTTTAAAGAATTTATTAAATGTACGTAAAGAATAGGAAAGTAGAATTGAAATCAATTTTTCTCATTATTCAAGTTGAACAGTGGAACCATAAAAGTTGAAATGCCTTTACAGATCATATTTTAAGCACTTTCAAGTAGCTAGGCCTGAGTTATGAGGTATAATACTCAAGACTAAAGAGATGAAGCTGTGTTTTATATAGTATGTAATAACATGTCTGGCTTCCAGTATATGAAAGATAGAGCAGTACACATGTCTGTGATTTTTCCTTTTGTTAATTAATATTTACATATTTTTATTTTCAATAGGTAGGAACTTAGACATTACATAAGGAAAACTACAGTTGAACATTCAAAGTATAATGGAAAACGCTGTGCAAAATAAAATTGATCTTATGGTAAACAAAAATAAAAATAACGTAGATAATGTACTACAAGAATTACTAGTTAACATTCCAAATAATCAGTACAACTTACGCCCAAGAAACAAACCTACTGGTAACGCACCTATACGCAAGTGTAAAATAACTAAACTAGAAGCTGTAGGAACTGCTAAAGGTGCTAAAGGTGGTTATGAAGCTACATGTGCTAAAGGTGGCGATAAGGTGCTAAAAGTGCTAAAGGATGCTAAAGTTGGTTATGATAAAAGAGCAAGACGTATAAAACCAGAAGCAACTGTAACGGCTAGAGATGTTTATGGATTGAACATAGATGAAGCAGCTACAGAACGAAGAGAAACCAATTTAGAAGCAGTTGTAACTGATAACACCTGGAAATGTAAAAAATGTGTTCTACCCAATGCTGGCGACATAACAATGTGCAGGTTTTGTGAAGAACAAAGGATATCCAAATTTAGATATCTACCTTCAAATGGAAGAAACAAATTTAGTTGAGAATGTTTTACCATTTGAATGCCCTATCTGTTTTACGGACATCGAACTAAAAATTTTTCTACTTTACTCTGTGTGAATTACGAAAAACGCCGGTAGGGGTCAAATAACCCAACTCATTGGGGTAAATAAAACATAACCTGGTAATGGATACTCGTTTTACGAAAGGTTATCATCTAGTCTTGCATAATGAGTTTAATAAGTATTGTGTAATAAATAAGAAAGAATTTAACAAGTAAAACGATTCTCTTAGACTTGGCAATCGTAAATCATGTGAAATTTTAAGTATTTATTAATTTAACTAAATAAATTGCTTTATTTTGGTAAATTATGAAACATATTTAAGTGTCATTTATATAATGTTGTAAGTAAGAAAATAAAATAGTTACATAAATTACATGTGGCGATCATGTCCACGAATTTTTGATTTTATTTTATCTGCTTTGATAAATATGGTTAGCCAAAATTCATGTGTTGCTCTATGAAAATTTAAGCTTTTAATTTTATTAATATTTGGGCCTTTTCACTTGAAAGTCTGCCGACCCCTGACCTAGAACAACATTTTACAAACAAAGTCAAATAAAATAGAACAAAAAGTCAACAACTCAAAGAAATAAATAGAAAGCCACAGGTTAGATTGTCCAAGTCTTACTTACATCACAACAGAAGAAGTAAACAGGATGACACATGATTTGGGATGGTCGATTTGTAGGATATGGTCTTGACAACACATAGAAAATAAGACATCTTTAAAAACGGCAACATAGAATCCTAACAGCTTTCGTTGTAATAGCTGTGAGCCGAAAAAATTATTATATGAAGAGGAAATTGATGTTAATTTTATTTTGGAAACAAGATTTTAATATTTGTGAAAAAATTTCAGGATTTTCAATTTTCAGAAAGGATAGGCCAGAAAGTAATGGAGGAGTAGCCATTGTTATTAAAAGTAAATATTGTTCGTGCTTAATAGACAAGGAGCCGCCTAATATTGAAGCAGTGGCAATAAAAACAGATGATGGAAGTGGACAAATTTCATTGGCAGCATTATATCTCACACCATCCTCAAAACCAACGAAAGAAGATTTTAATGAAATAAAAATATGGTAAAATTATTGCGGCAGGTGATTTGAATACTAAGCATCCATCAAGGGGAAGTAGGATTATTAATCCATCAGGTAGAATTTTATTCAACTGCTGGAAGAAGGCTCATAAATTAGAGTTAAATGGACCCATAGGGCGAACTTTAATTCCAAAGAGACTTAACGCTAGAGGGGATATCAGAGATATATTCCTTATGAAGAATATTAAAAAAGACAAATTGGTTTAAACAAAATATGCGTTATCTTCACATCATTTAGCAGTTGTAGCAGAAATCAAGTGCTTCACACAAAATCTAAGATCGTTACAGTGAAATTAAATTGGATGAAATATTCGGATATAATGAGTATTTATAAAACAAAAATAAATGAAATAGATTCAGTTCAAGAAATACATGGGGATCACCTCTTGATGACCTCACAAATTATACTCAAAAAGCAATTAGAAGTAGCTCTATAAAAGTATCACAAGAAAATATATGGGGGCTAAATAAAGAAGAAAAAGAACTAGTGCGTAAGAAAAATGATATGATAAAAACATTTAAGATAACAAGACATTTAGATGATAAAGTTAAAAGGAAAATATTAGAAGGTAAAGTTAAAATAATGTTAAAGTTAAAAAGTCAAAATAACTGAAACAAATCTATATAACTTGCCTGTGAAGAAGATGAAGAGAATAGATTGTGCAACATTTTATAAAAGAATTAGTAAAAATTATGAATAAAATATACCATTTAAAGATATGAATAGGAAGTTAATGTTCAAGTTAATGTTAATGCAGATAAATCAATAAAATGTGTTGAAGAAGCGGGAGAAAATTCATTAACTATCTTTAAACACAGTGTGTTTATAAATTTGATTCCAATAGAGGTTAATAAAATTAAAAGCGTAGTAGATCATTTAGACAAGAAAAAAGTTCCAGGTGATGATGGAATTTCAAAGTTGGCGATTGTTTCCGCAGACGCCACTGGAATCACTTTTAGACATTATAAATGAATCAATTGCGGCTAGTTATTTGCCTTGCAGCTGCAATGATGCGATTGTGGTAACAGTTCCCAAATAGGATAAAAACCCTGCAGTCCTGGAGAATAAAAGACCCAATAGTTTATTACGTACCTTTCCAAAGTTGTGGAAATTATTATAAAAAATTAAGTAGAAAAATGTGTTGCAGAAAATACTCGCAGCAGTTCAACAAGCAGCAAATTTAAATACAATAATTTCTCAAGCCAGGAAGAAAGGGCACACGGTGTATGAGGTGTTTCTTGATATTCAGAAAGCGTATGATCGTGTATGGAGAAATGGATTATTATTCAAAATGAAAGCATTGAATTTTGCGCAAGAAATTATCAAATTTATTTAGGCATTTGTGTCAGGAAGAACTATTCAAATTAAAATTGCTGATGAGCTGTCTAGCAATAAAAAGTCGAGGATGGATTATCACAAAGATCTCCTCTTTCACCAGTTTTATGTTAGTAATATTATGCCTAAATTGCAACATTTAAAAAATAGAGAAGGTTTCAATTTGCTGATGATACTGCGATTGTTACACATGATCGCTGTCATTATGCATTCAAGAAATAGGTTGGAGAAAAGTTTGAAAATGATTGGAGATTTCTGCGACCTTTGGAAAATTAGGATGAATACACAAAAAACAAAAATAATTAGATTTGGTAAATTAAAGAACAGCTATTAGACTAAAGAAATGGATTAAACCAAATAAAACGGCAATGTATTTGGGATGTCTTTTCGATTGTAAACGAACGTGGTTAGCTTATGTTAAATCAAAAGAAGTTGTTGCAAGAAAGACAATTAACAAATTGTACTCATTTATAAACTACAATTCAAAATTATCCATAAAAGCCAGGGTTTTTATGAATTGTGTTAATAGGCCACAATTATGGGTGCGAATTATGGGCAGACACTGCTCCGAAAGCTGAAGCATGTAGTAGTATGGCATAGCATAAACTTCTCAGAAAATTTTTAGATGCTCCTTCGTACATCAGGAATTTGGAATTAACGAAGGCATTAAAAGCTGTTCAAATAGCTGAGCTGGCTTTGGAAAAAAAATCAATTAATAAAAAGATTAAAAAATCATCCAAATGAGGAATTCAATAAAATAGGTGACAGAATTAAATAACTGAAGAAGCAATAATCCACATTTTGATATTACACAACGATGTCAAGACAAAGCAATGTTATGATAGGCGTTCTGTTGCATAGCTGTACATATTCTTACAAATCACATAATATACTTAAAGAATCTCATTACATTTTTAAATATTTCGTAATAACTTTTAAAAAATCCACAAAAAAAAAATTAAAAACTATTAAAAAAGAAAATGATTACAAAAGTAATTTAGTGACAATTCGGATGATATCTAAGGTCATTTATATTTAAAACAATTTACAAGAAAGCAAAAAAAAATTCAAAAATATTAAAAAAGAAAATGATTAAAAGGAAATTTCCTATTAATAGGCAAATGTAATAGGATAATTAATACGCCTATTAAATTTTCCTATTAATAGGAAATTGAAAATTTTTTAATACGCAATTTTAGTGCCTATTAAATCATTTATACAGTAAGTAAAAACAATTAAGTGACAAGAACGACAGTTCGAATGATATTTAAGGTTATTTATATTTTAAAAAAATTCACAAGAAAACACAAAAAATTAAAAACTATTAAAAAAGAAAATGATTTCGAAAGTAATTTAGTGACAATTGCGACAATTTGGATGATATCTAAGGTCATTTATATTTTAAAAAATTTACAAGAAAACAAAAACAATTCAAAAATATTAAAAAAGAAAATGATTAAAAGGAAATTTCCTATTAATAGGCAAATGTAATAGGCTAATTAATATGCCTATTAAATTTTCCTATTAATAGGCAATTGAAATTTTTCTACTAATAGGCTTCTAGTAATAGATATTTTAAAAAATTCACAAGAAATCACAAAAAATTTAAAAAGGATTAAAAAACCAAATGATTAAAAGGCAATTTTCAATTACCATCTACGCCCATCGCCCATCGACTTTGCATTGACAACCGCCACTGATGTCTCCTGTTCCACCTGGGCCCCAGCGCAACTGTTTGGTGACCCAACAAATTTCAGCCCTACATGAAGTACATAGGAGCCAGTCACAGCCGTTTAGCATCAACCAGCTCCTTGTTTATTCTGGTTTTATATTGTTTGCACGTTAGATTGGTATGAATTGCCTGCAAACATACAAACATAATTAATATAATGTCCGCTATATGTTTGGATACTTTAAATAACTATTAAATTTTCAGGAAATTATATTTTATGCGAAGGTTGTCCCAGTACCCGTCGCTCTAAAGTAGCAATATATGCAAAATTTCATCCTGTTATCAAAGTCTACAATTTGAAGCGCCTTTATGAAACAAAGTATGCGAATGTACATAATAAATTATCCGACGAACAACTAAACAAGAAATCTTACGAATTGGAAACAACTCTTAAAAAGGTAGTTTATGGAAATTTCTAATAAGATATCATGGAAATTAATACAGCATTTCATTTCGTTAT
>WYDF02023870.1:0-24786 GCA_009867245.2 Adranes taylori | reverse complement strand
ATTTCTTTAGTGAATTTTAAATCGGACATACTTGGAGTTCGATTATTGCTTTTTATTGTCGCGAATTATTACATTATAACGTTAGAAATTCTTTGAGAGCATTTTAAATCAGACATTTTTGGATTTCGAGTATTGTTCTTTGATGAGAGAATAATTGCGTCCTAATGTTTGCATTAACAGTAGTACATTTTAAGTCGAACGTATTTGAATTTCCATTATTGCTTATTGTTGAAGCGGTTTATTACATCATCACGTTTGCAATTCCTTTGGTGAATTTTAAATAGGACATACTTAGAGTTCGATTATTTCTTTTGATTGTCGCGAATTATTCCATTGTAACGTTTGAAATTCTTTGAGAGCATTTTGAATCTGACATCATTGGATTTCGAGAATTGCTCTTTGTTGACGCGAATTATTGCGTCCTAATGCTTGCAATACCATCAGTATATTTCAAATCGAAAATCCTTGGATTTCAATTACTGCTGTTTGTTGAAAAGGAAGTATAATGAAGTTAAGCAGAGTAAACTTTATATACCAGGATTCCTGGAATGGTAATATAAAATTCTTGGAATTGTAACAAACTGGTTTCAAGTTGGTTGAATTTAAAACTTCAAGAGCAAAATACTAGTCGATTTTTCAAAACTGGGTTTTGCAAACGTAGGAGAACACAACTAATTAATAAATTATAGTTATTACCTGTTGTTAAGGAGTACTTCATTTGGATTTGGTTTGATTATTTGATATTTATTTAATCCCTTTTCCCTGTATGGATATTTCTGCTCATCATCCCTAATGTCACACTGTTTATTTTAGTTAGTGATTATCGTACAGGAAGTGTCGTAAGCGCTCTAATTGCGCCGGAATTAATGTTATTATTGCCAGGTAATACCGTTGTATTTTGAAATATCGGCAGCTGAAATTGAATGTGATTGTGAAGTTCTACTTGAATATTGTTTTATATTTACTGGCTTAAATATCTTCTGCTTAGGTAAATTGCATTGATGTGAATTGAAAATTCAATTTAAACCAGTTTATAGTTTTTCATTTTTTGTTGTTATTTTGGAAATATTTGATATCGTATAATTGTGTGAAGACGGATTGTGTATGCTGTAGAACTCGTCACTGCCTCTCATCGAGTTATGGGCTAGTTGCAATGCAAATCCTGACGTTCATTGGCTGATGTTTTAGTTTCTTGTTTTGTAACCATTAATCTGTTCCGAGGGTTGAATTACACCCAGAGAGTGTGATATTGTCTGGTGTAATTTAGATTTCCTGTATTATTACCCGACGATCTTTGAACTTGAAGAACTTCGAAGAGATTGACTACATCGTCCGAGAGAGGTTGGCGTTATCACTGGATTTAGAATTCGTCGGCCTTATCACTAGATTTAGAAATGTAACTTAGAAACTTGTAACTTAGAATTTAGAAATGTAGGTATCTAGTTTTATCAAATGATTAATTGTTTTGGGAACTTATAACGTTGGGAGCTTGGTGTTACTGGGTATTGACTTCCCGATGATACTTCGTATAGCGTATCTTAGCGTGGATGTTTAAGATTGTAAAATATTTCATTGGTCTCGAAATTACAAACGGCTATTTGAACAAATGGAATTGGATAGTGTCATTCGAGTTTTGAGGTATGGGGAGCCATCTTGTATACCTGAATTGGAAAGCCCAATGCCACTCTGCTCTGTCATTTTGTGAAATTTAAAAGCCAATTTCTTTGCTCCTCAAAAATTTTTATTGTGCAAGATAACATCACTCTGAGTGAAAACTTAATTATCTAATGGATTTGGGGCTCAAAAGATTTAAGTTAAACCAGTAGGCTTTATGATTGGTGGTGCCCGTTGAGTAAGATTATTAATTTAGATTGTCCAATATGACGTTAAATTGTGTTTGTAATTTATAGGCCACCCATGGGGCTGCATCAGACTCTGTTGGCCTGTTTCCGTTCGTTGCGGTGAATAACTAAATGATTTGGTCATCTTTTAGAGAATAAAGATGTGTTAAGAGACCTGCGTTTCAAGCTCGCGAGGGATTTGGTGCGTGACCAGCATCTTGGTACAAATCACCTCCCGATTCCTGTGGAGTTGTAAAATCTGTGTGGTGGAGTTTTTACCAGCCGCCAGACTGTCGCCCAAGTGATGTACAAGAATCTTTTATGCGTAACCTGCTATTCATCTCCTGTTCATAATTTAATTTTGGTACCTCACACATTTTATTATTATTGAATTTCTCGTTTGCCAGTAAGCTCGTTTTAACATTCAGAGAGAGAAAGATATATATTTGTGTTTTGTGTGACACAACAGAAGCTACTAGAGGTATATAGTTATGGCCACCTTTTTAATCTGTGCCCATTGTAATTGAACTGGAATAATTTAGCAATTTTTATTTAGAAAATATTTTATTGTGCCCGTGGCATTTTAATCATTTTGGGAACATAGGTAATTTGCACTTATTGGTTACAGATTTAAGTAACTTCTTACGTATTTAGTTTTGAACATATCATTTGCACATTAATTTTGCATAATTTTATTTCTGCATTTTAAGCATATTTCTTTACATAATAATGTAACTTGCATAAATGTAGTTATTGCGTATACTATTACCTATAATTTAGGCATACTTTTTCGGCAAATTTTTTTGTTGCAATATTTATTATTGGAATAATGTTTTAAATGGCATTCAATTAAACGTTTATTATTCGAATTGACGACAAGTGCCGATGTTCTTAATATGAGAATGATAAATAGAGGGTGATTATTATTATATTGATATTTGTGAATTTTATGTGTGTGTATTTCTGTCCCCTATTTACCTGAGATTTATGTACAAATCTCTGGCGCCCATTTATACACGATCGGTCGCCTCATTCGATGCCAAGCTTGAGCCGATCACCAAGAAGTCTGCGAATTGCAGACCTAGCCGCGGCACGACAACTTTCATTGATACATTGTGCCTCCCACTCAAGAGGGGTGTTATAAATTGGTATCCTTAATCGTGGGGCGATAGTAGCAGAATTACTATATAAAAATGCAGACGAGTCAATCAATAATTATGTATGACGACTTACATCTGTGTTGCAGTCATTATCAGAGCACAATTTGAACACGTTTCAGTATACTTTAAATTTGTTTTAAATATTAGAAAAAATCAACATCAACTGCAACCGAATGCTCCGCATTCTGATTTTATTAGTGTAATTTCCTTTACTAGATCTGATGCTCGCATCTCATAGGTCTCTACAAAGACGTCGAGAGTACTGGAAAAATGTAGTGGCGAGAAAGATCCATACTAAGTAGATATAATATTAAACCATGGATGCAGAATATTTCATTATATTACTTTTTACATTACATGAATATGAAATTTATTTGCATTATATTTTAATTTAATGATACTTAAAATATAAAGTATGACCTTCAACCAATTTTAATTGTAAAGTCGTATAAATTTTTAAGTTCGCTTTTAGAAAAATTTAATGACCAACTCGTTAATCTTGATAAATTATTACGTAAACATTTCCACGTTTATTTAATGCTATTTTTATGGCTTTAAAGTAAACAGATTGGAGCAGTACGTTTTAAAGCTCCGCTTTTGCTTCGTAATTCGTTAACGACAATTAAACGTTACTTGTAAGGCATCCACACAATATAAGATCACACATTGTTTGAAGGCTATTGCATGAAATGATGGCTTTTTATCTGTCATGTATCATGTACCAGGTCCTTCTGATTTTTTGTTAAATAAGGTACAAAGGAGACGAAATTGTCAACTACAAAAGCACTAACCGACTGTTGTTCCTTTGATCGCGAATTACCCATTTACTAGAGACACATAGATGGAAACCTTTGCAACTTTGTTCGATTTAATTGGACTTTTACCAGTCACATCTTATCTTAATATAGATGAAAGATATCAGAATGTTTTGCGACATACATATTTATTGTCATAATATGCATTTGCAACCATCTTTTTTCCAAGATGGATTAATTCTAAAATTTTAGACAGAGACTTAGACAAGTTTATGCGGTCTGTACGTAATATAGTATCTATTTTAAATAAGACGTTTCTTTTTGATTTTGGATTAGAATAGTTTTGTAAATTAGCATAGCCCCGTCTATTGTCCGTATTGTTAATTAATATACGATGCCAATAAATCTTTATTTCAATCTCTGAAAAATAAAGGCATATTGTTGCGATTTATATTTTAATAAATTCGAACTGCAGTAAATTTCTATTACATTCGAGAAGAGCATATTAATTCTCAGAATCTGAAAGCAGATGTTTAGCAGGAAATAGCCAGTTCACAGTCGTAACAAAGGCATTCCGTTCGCTCTGTTGCGGTTAGACATTAGAGCATGGCGATGTCTTCACTTCCTTTCTATCTACAGTGCCAAAATCGAGGGGAAAATTTTAAATTTTTGAATCATCTTAAGTAACTGGATTGGTTTTAATGGCTTTGTTATCGGAGTATTGCACCTAGCCTCACAGAATCGATAAATGATTGAAACAATCATTTAAACAATAATCATCAGCCAATTAATTCAAAAACCATCGCACAAATAAATGAATTTGTTTATCATAATTAATTCAAAATAATTTAAGCAACGGAAAGTGTGGCTATGAACCACTAGTTTTTATACATGAAGTATGCGAATTCTACGTTTAGATTCGTCAACCAAAGGCTCCAGCTAAAAACATTCGCCTCCTTCGTGCACATAGACAGAAGAAAGTCGGAGTTGAAGTCAAGAAAACCGACAAAAACAACTACGTTTAACATTGGCATGTGTTATAGATACATGTGAGAAGAGCATATTAGTTCTCAGAATCTGAAAGCAGATGTTCAGCAGGAAATAGCTGCATTCCATTCTAAGAAGTTTTGAAAAGTTTTGAAATAAAGTTAGGCAGAGCAAAGTCGGAGTTGGAGTCAAGACAAGCGTAACAAAACAACTACGTTAGTACATGTTATGAAAAAATAAGATCTGCGCAACGATTGGCCCACTTTATGAATAGAACATGTTCTATATTCCATACGAAAATTGGATCAATTCTTGACTTCTCTGTATACTACGACACAAGTTGTTGTCCGCTATGAGATAAAATATTAAAATAGGGATTTTTGGATGGATATAACAGTATATATGTTAGAGGTAGAGAGACACACAGAGAGAGGGAGATAATCCTTGCCCATCCGTACATATGTGTTCACGTACGAAAGCGTAAATAAATATATATTATCGCTGATATTCAGATATTATATGTATATTACATATTTTAATTTCTGCTCTCCGCGGATTACGTATTATTATAATGCTACAATTTTAACTCCCGTGGTAGCGTTGATTCCTGTGAAGACCATAACGGGTCACAAGCTTCGTGGTGAGTCGTAAGATACTAAGTTGGCTCCTGACCTATAAACTGGTGCGCATTAAGCATATTATAGTTAGTTCTTGTCTTCGAGCTCGAGAAAAAAGCAGGAAGCAGGACAATCACCAGCAGCGAAGCGTTTATTGGTAAGACATATTATATAGCTTACACCGTTTACAGCGTATTATTCTGTTGCATGTCGTAAATAGTTTTCTTTTCATCCTATCCTTTTTCTTTTAACCGATGGCCAATGTATCAATGTGCACACCACTGGTCATACAACCACGTCAGCTTATATTGCGGAGTTGTGTTCATACTAAGCTAGTGGTAATCACTTGGCATACAGTAGCGTTAGTTCTATATGTGTTTGTCCATCTCCTACATACTAGTGTGTATACTTTTACCATAACTGATAATACAGTAACAATAACGTCAGTTCAAATTGCAGCGTTACGCGCTTGTAGTTTTCACCTTTTCTTAACTAAAGTGTATACTACTAATTAGATAGCCACGTCAGTTCTTAATGCGGCGTTGCATGTATAATAAGCGAGTAGTAGTCACTTGGCATAGAGTGACGTCAGTTCCTACTGCGGCGTTACGTGCACATAGTATTTTCCGTTGATACCTTCATCCTTTCTAGTATTCACATTGTGCTTGAATTTACCGCCATTTTTCCGCTGCTTTCTGTATTATTATTTTATCACCGCATTTGAATTTTGCTTCACCGGTACCGCTATTATTTTCGCTTAGCGTCGTTTTTTTTATTGGTATTGCACTGCCGTTTTGCCATGCTCCGCTTTGCGTTACTATGTTTTTGTACCCTTACATAAGACCGCTTGAATATCGCTTACTTCATTTAACTATATATTGACATTTTATATATTACATATTTAATTGAATATGTACATTTTTCTTTCTCTATCTTGTCTAGAAGAATAATAGACACTTTTGATAAATCTTCAAAGCATGTTATTCATTAACATTAAGTTCAGTTGCATGTACCCGCAAGACGTACGACACATAGTTTACTTACCAGTGAGCATATTTAGACCCCCAGAAAGCCTCTGTGAACCGGAACAACATCAGTTTGAAGTGCAGTCCCACTTTAAATGGACCTGACACCCGAAAAGATTCCTGAAGACCGTAGTATTTGGTAATTAATAAGATATCTATTTGCGCCATTATTGTGATAGACGCTAAGGCACCACACTAGCAGCGTGATAACTTGGAGTTCCGTTAGCATATATATCTATAAGCGATAGTTCGTCATAGACTCTCTTCATAGCCAAAAGTTGTTCGCAGTGATATTTCATCGACGTAAAAAATGAGCAAAAAAGTTACATATGTAGACAGGGAGATATGTTCTCTCTCTCTCTCTCTCTCTTCCGTGACGGCAAATTTCTCGCGCCTAATTTTTTACTATAAATTTTCGCTTTTGGTTAATGTGTGGTTTCGAACAACAACTCGAACCGAAATTCTTTGTTCGTCCAACATAATGAACGTGATTCAATTCATTTTTACGTATTAGAACATTAAAACAATAAAATTAAAGTGAAGGAAGCTCAAAAACAAAAATAATAACGCTTGCCTTCTATGAAATCTGCTGTTTTGTATGGCACACCTTACTCACCTATTTGTTTAATTACCTAAAATATCTGTTTAATGAGCGCAAATAGAAAAATCAGCCCGATTACATCAGTATTATATAAATTGACTCTTATTGCACGAGCATTGTTTTAGAAAAATCATAGTCCATGAGACTATAATTTTAATTATTTCAAAATAAATTAAAGACTATAACCTAAAACAACTTTAAATATTGAATAGGCCCAACAAACTGAATCAAAATACGTGATAACAAATAAAGTCCCTTAGGTCTCTATTTATATGATTTGCACTAAGTAAAAAGAAACAAATGTTAGTCCAGTGAATACCAGTAAATGGTACACTGTTTCATTACATAAACTGTTTTATTCACATTAATTCGAATTGATGATTGAGATACCGAATCGAAATTTCATCATTTTCGGTTTTGTTTTTTGTTTTGTCCCAGTAAGCGACAACGAGAGTATGGCTTTGTTAATGTAAATACACCTGAAGAACCACATATTAATACGGTCCTGATAAGCATTACTGCAATGGTTCTAGTCAACTGTAATAAAAGTTTAGACGTACTTTGATCGTTGGAAATTGAGGTGCGATTGAATTTGATACAACTGAATTGAGTCTTTAAGATAATATTTCGGAATTTTAACTATCAGGGTCGAAAGTTCACGGGATGGGGGTGCATGTTACCGTAGAAACATTTCTCTCATTTAATCTTTTAGCGTACTTTCAATACTCGTAGGTTAGTTCAAACATTAACTTCATTTTATAATCGGGAATATCTTAGTACTTTAAGCAGCACTGACTACAAATATTAGTTTCAAATAGTCTATTTCTAAAGAAAAGCATGTAAGAACAACCTTATTTCTAGTAGGAATGTTAAAACGCTACATATATAACTGTTAAGAATTCTAAAATTTTTGTCTGAATAAAATTTGTAAAAAACGTATGTAGCTAGTTAAACATTATCGCCAAGAATTCGTCACAACGTGAGTTTTCGAAGTGGCTTGGGCTCGAAAACATAGTAGAAATTTTAGTAAGGGCAGCGTAGCCATCCTTAAGAGAAGTGCTCCTCTAGCGTAATAAAGTAGGTTCTGAGTAAATGAAACATCGATAGCTTTTTTAATGAGGAGAAGTGAGATGCAAAAAACATTCGCTGACATTGGGTGGACCATAATGGCAGCCAACTCGAAATATAGTAGTGTGGGCAGGTGTAAAGACCTTGTTTCTAGATTCAAGACATTCCTCTTGAGTTCCATGCACCATGATAACAATCTTGATACGGAAAGACCCAAAAAGAAACAAGAGATCATTCAATTTTATAACAAAACAAAAGGGGGTGTTGATCACGTGGATCAAATGTTAGGAGACTATAGAAGCAAATGTCAAACTAGGCGCTGGCCATGGACCTAGCAGCTCTAAATTTCTCTTTTATTTATCAAAAAAGATATCCAGATTATGTAATTGGAAAGACGCATAAAAGAAGAATCTTTTTGAAAAATTATCCCATGAATTGATGTTACCGTATATGAAAATTAGATACCGAAATTTCAAATTACCTAAAAATATAAGTGACGAAAAAAATTTGTACCAGTTACGCAATCAGCTATGGCAACCACCAACCTGGACAGCGAACTGCTAAAAATGAAGAGAAGTATCGAGTGCCCGTCTAGGATTGAACGAATGAGTACATTACGATGCAGTAACTATAAAACACCCACATGCAGAGAGAGCACAGTGTATTAATTTGTACAAACTGCTCACAAAATTCTGAAAAATATATATTTTTCAAATTTTTTATGTCTCAATATTTTCAATAAATTTATAAAATATATGATAATTGTTGTTAATTTGATGTTAATTTCTATAGTTTACATGTATGATTGAATATGAGTCTGAGGGACTCACGTTATGCATTAATGTATAAAAATTTAGCTATGCATCCTAGGGTTAAGTAATTTCTTTAGATCTAAATGCTAGAATGCTTCATGTGTCGACACTTTTACAAATACAACGTTAACAAATTATTTCAGATCTCTGCACTTCTATTTGTAGTGCGATTCGCTATTTTTGGAACTTTTCATTTCATTCCTTGCGCAAAAACTTCTTTTCTTTTTTATCTATTCACAAGATCCTTACAAAGGTATTCTTTTAAAATTCGACGGCGCAGAAATCTGTTTTTTGTGTGCCTGTGTGTACATATTCTTTTAGCTTTTTTTATACAACTTTCTAAAGAGGGCAAAATAAATACAATAACGTTCTTTGAACGAGTAGATCAGCAGAAAATAGTAAAGCTGGGTGTATATTGAATAGTGTGTTCAATAGTAATGCCCCACTTTTCCTATTGGTTCCATAATACCTCCCCACCATAATACATTTTGTAAATCAAATACCTTTCTGGTCAATCTATTAGCTTTAGCGTTCTTTTACGTTTCCTTCGATGGTGACATTCGTCATTGCCTTTCTTCTTTCAAAGCTTTATCCATAATATTGGAGATTTTCTCTGTGTACTATTGTTATCAGTCAAAGCTCTCCATTGTTTAATTGTTCGATGTTTGTCATCAAGATTCTCATAATTCGGCAATAAATTTATACAGCCGAAGCTTCCACATTCTTTTTGACATAATTTGGAAATATATTCACGTAGGCCTCATGCTGTCTGTCATGCTTTATTTTTCGGAGAAAGCTGTAACACATACTCCCCTATAATTGCTAAGTCCAACCAATTATAACTATTTCCTCTGTGTCTCTACCAAACCTACTGACACCGAATAAGCTTCGAAGGGATTAGAGTGACATATTGGCCGTTTTTAGTCACCGGCTCTTAGTCACCTCACCGGTGACTGGTTATTGAACTTCCAGTCAACTTTGTACTATACCTTACCTATATTATCCAATGGCGTTACAACCCATCAAGAGCTCAAACCTCCTCCACAACGACCCGCCACGTCTTTATATCTACTGCCAGCCATTTACAGCTTCTGACACGTATCCTTTGCAGCGTCTTACAACCAGAGCTTTATGTGCCTGTCCACCAATCTTCGCCCTTCTGGTTGTTGAGTTAACACTTTCTGCGCCACTCGGTATACGGGCCTTAACTGGGAATGTCAAAGCCATCGAATCCGCACTCTTTTTACTTCAGTCACCAACGTATTTCTTTCAAACTGGTGATCCCGCCGCCGTTCTTGTGTCCGTAGTAGAAAGGAAACGTATGAATGGGCGCTTCTTACTGGTAGGCCTAGTATTCGCTTTAACTCGGCTCTCTACTACTTCAAGTAAAGAAAGTAGTCATGTTCATGTATTAATTCCATGGCTTAGGATTATTGGATGAGTAAATTGAGTCCAACTTAGTAGAGATATGTAGTCAAATTATTATTTAATTCATTTAATAAGACTAGAGACGTGAGCGCTATCAACTAATAGTAAATTATTTGATTTAATAACGTATGAAAATAAATACTACATTCATTTAGAGAATAGTAATAACAAGTTCAAGTTAGATTTGATTATTGCCCAATAGATATTTATTTAGTAATGCAATCTTGACCAATAATTGTGTTGTACTTATAATCATTTTATGTTTAAAGGATCTGCTTAATGTAATGCAGCGATCATTGCTAATAATTATTAAAAGTATCTAAACGTTTTCTACTTAGTCATCTTTTATCAGAATGGAGTTGTGAATTTATTTTAAATTGTTTATAATGTATTTAACCATTATGTGTTGAACTTAAATTCATTTGTTAACTGCAACAGAATTTTAAAACTGATTGATAGGTTCATTTCTTCATTATTAATATTTTTATTTATGCTACACAGTAATTTAATTCCTAAAGCCAGTAACCAGACTTGTTTCTTTGAAGCTGCTTCTCAACTTCAAGCAGGCAAGTGTTCCATAAAAAAGTATTTTAACAAACTTGACCTGTACGTACGATTGATATTACCCTAAAATAAAACATTGAGTTTTCTTTCTTTACAGCGACGCCACCCCTAAGTTCTAATGAAAAATTTTTTGTAGTTCTAACATCGATTAAGATTAAAGTTTATAATTTTGCTGATCCCAAAGAATTGGGAGTTTTTATAACCAACGGAGTTTTGTTGAAACTAACTTAATTCAATGTCGTGTCAAATTTAAGCGCGACAAAATGTTAGACCGTTAGAACGTGGTTGAATACGGCTATAGTACTGAAGGGGTCTTTTTGTATCGAAGTAATATTTACAGGGGCGAAATGGGGAAAAACTGAAGAACGCGCCTTTCCATGGCTTTGATTGAAATTTTGTTTTCGACTACATGAAAAGTCGTGGAATGGACGTGCGGTACACCATTGGAAAGCTTATTTTAGGACTTTTCCAAAAAATGTGTACAACTATTAGGTTTCGATGTAAACATAGTTTTGTACGCATTAGTTTCAAAAAAAAACAGATCATTAAATGTATTAGCCCGCTGGCTTTCTGCACATTACAATAATATTGTATTTGACGTGGAAAATATAACAGATGGGCATATATTGTAAACATAAGGTGCATAAATTACAGCAACGAAAATTGTTTAATTTCACGGATACCGGCAGAAACATTGTGGACAACTATTGGTAAGTACTTATCTTTTAGCAATTTCCCAGTTTTTATTTTGTGCTATATATTAAGATGAGAAAAATAATACTTTTACATATGTATTTATATAAAATCTTTAAAAGTATCCGATGTGTTTGTATTCTATAAAACTTCACAATTCACGCACACACGGCATATTATTACTATTTGTTTAATTTTAGCTCAGATAATATTTAATGTCAGATAAAACCTTCTATGAAATTATTTACTTGTTTATAAATTTCTTATGATTTTTGTCTCTAAAAAGATGTTCGGACAGTATCGTACGTTTTTGATGAATTGTAACTATTGTCATAAATGTTACATTTTAGCAAAATTTCCAGACGTAATTCCTACTCGCGATGCTGTTAATGGGGAAACTTAACGATTGTCACAGATGATGCAAACTATTTATCTTAATTCCACAGAACCTTTCTATCCTCCGGAAACGAAATACTCGGACGCCAGGTCCGTTTACCGAGAGGCTGCACGCTGCAGCTTATGTTGTTTTCACAGATTACAGATTAGAGAACACAGATTAGTTGCTACTCTGACTGACGAGTGATGCTACTCTCGTTCTTGTTGCGCAGATGTAATTAAACTTAATGCTAATGAGTGAAACAGCATTAAAGTTTTAAAAAAACCGTCTGTTGTTCTTCTAGACAGTATAAACAGAGAAAGAAAATATTCATCCATAAACAAATATCAATGATAGATAAATAAAAATGAATATAAAATTAAATTAATAAAGCCTTTATGGCGGTCAGCATAACACACAGTAAACAAAGTTATATATATATATATATATGCGATGCATTCAAAATAACAGCGGTGCATGTAATGTAAAGCAAAACGTGCGGTGATGAAATAATGAAAATTTGGGAAGCATGTACAAGAAATCAAACACCCTCGGAAAAAAAGGGGGGGGGGGAGGTTAATAAACCCGGTGATTGTAAGTTAGCGTTGGATGTACTCTAGCGAACGAAACCAGTAAGGAATCACTACTAGTTACATAACACCCCGTGAACCTGCTGCCACTGTAGCTTGAGCCACTGAAACCAACTCCTTGAACGGAAGTTAGCGTTAGCAGTATTCTAGCAAATGGAATAGTAAGGAAATAGCTATCAGTTACAACAACACTCCGTGAACATGCGTATTATTACAACCTGAGCGACTAAATCTAACGGCATGGACGTACGTTAGCGGTAGAGACACTCTAGCAAATGGAACATAGAAAAGGAAACCACTCTCGATCAGAATAATATCCTCGTGAACATAGGTGCTATCAGCATCTGAGCACACAGTACTAACCCCGTGAAAGTAAGTCAGTATTACATCCACCAGTGAATAGGATATAATTCGGCGGGGTGGGAAAAGGAGAGACAAAGCTATTGAAAATTCAAGCAATCTACATAGCAGGGTAAGGTAAATACATTCCTCTTACCAAACGTGGTAAAATCGCTGGCCACTCTAGCTAGGCTTCTGGTATGTTCGGCTGTTGGTTCGTATGCGTCTTGGGGTAGGTTGCTATGGATACTGGTTGTTGGCTCGGACCAAGAAATTCAAGAGCTGATTAGGACCTAAGAACATCTCCCTTCTATAGACATTGACCTCGCTCAATTTTTACTCTGTGGTACCGGTCTCTGCCTTGGTTATCCACATGACATCTTTCTCCGCGATAGGGGTCTCCATTCAATTCAGTATACTAACAAAGGGTTGCACACAGCCAGCTAGCAATGTAGCATATGTGTGTAAGCACCAGCCATAACAACAGGCGTGTACCATGTATGCATGTTTCTATTCCGCGATTCCAACTCCTTATACATGCGTAATAAATAATAAACAATAACACGTCATAAGCCGTGAAACGCACATGCATCCCGCATACATACGTTCATTCGTTGTCGTGCCATTCCCTCATTTTGTTGCATATAATCTGTTCATTAATGTAAATAGATAGGCCTCAAATTCTACCCCTTCCTAAACTTAGGATATACGGAGTTTATACGTTCCTTCATGGCCATAATAACAGCACAGGAAAGTATGTTTGTTTTATCATCATGTTGTTTGTCCTTCGATAAAATATCTTTAGAGGCTGTAAAGAAAATATATTTAAATTGTCAGCGATAATAATACTGATATATATTTACATATTTAAATCTTTTTGAAACATGGGTCAAAGAAAAATAATAATTGTTATCTATTTATTAAGCATATTAAAAAGCTAATGCAATATATGGACGACGACAGGTATTATTTTAACCGTAAATGCGTTTTTATGTAATAATATAGTCAGGCGGTGAATAGGGCTTCGAAATATTATTCAGTTAATTGTATTTATTCGAAATCTAAGAGACTTTTATCTTTACAGTAACAGGCACTGTTACAAGGTGAAAAAATTTAAGATTTATTTACATTTAGATGTAAATTGACATACAAAGTTAATGGGTAGCAAAGTTAATGAGTAGAATAATTTAGATAAAAAGGCCGTGACGATACTTCTATATAACATTGGTTATGGACGCAGAATACCAAATGTAAACAAAATGATTTAACACATTCAGGTTCCATTACGTAAGTTACGCAATGTATGGTCGGATTAAAGCTGTTCGTGATTTTATTACAGCACGCTTTACTTTAAATTTTCTGAGCATAAAAAACTACATCTTTAATAATGCATTCTACTAGAAATTTTTATATACAACTATTCTCGCACCTTTTCCATTCTTTCGTTGCTCTGTATCTTGTGATTTGGAATGAATATCTCATAAATGTGCGTTAATAAAAAATAATTTTTAAAATAATAACACATCACAGCAAGTACAGATTATTTTCTAACATATTTTAGTGTCATTGCAGTTTATTAATTTTCAAAAATATTTCTCACTCTTTCCATGAAGTTGAATGAATTTTTGAAATGGGGGAAATTTTATTGTGGTGTCCATCTGACCTTGATGCGTGACGCAAAGAACTCCTTGAGGTGTTGAAAATCAACACGGTCAGAAGGAAATACTGACAGGAAAGACAGAAAGCGACTTACATTATAGTATCCGCATAGCACATTGGAGTGGAATAACCATTCCCATATTGTATGCGTGCATACAGCTTCTAACGCCCTTTCCAGCTACTGAAATATTTACGAAAATCTGGTAAAACAGGAATCTTTTCAAGGAACGATGCGTATCTATATGCATGCATGTTGGTATGCGGGGGAAACTAAAATATGTGTTGGTTGCGTAGGAAACGACATTTATATATATATAAAAGATTCAGATTTATAGTTTTATAACTTTAGTATAAGGTAAGGGATTGGGCAAAATAATTAAGCAATTACTTTTAAGAAGTTTGCTTTAAAATACTCGCGGAATGTAATATAGGACGATATTGATTTTTAAAGAAACATTTACCTACAGTCATAAACAATATTACTTACATATTTTATTGGTGCCATTCAAACGTGACCAACGTAATATTCACACATGGGATAGGAAGCAAGATTTGAAAGACCCGAGCGAACGCATTTTGAATGGGCCATAAAACAATAAACCACCAGCCCGCTTATACTTAAATAAATAGGTCAAGTGGACCTAGTGCTGACATCCTGCAGCTTTTCAATATATATGGACACTACAAAACCAGCAAAAATCAGTCTCATTCAAATCTCGTTTAAGATATCATCTGGTTTTTGCTCCCCGAGAAATTGAATGTTTGTCCATTGTGGAAGGTTTTAATTAAACCTATTTGTTTGTTTCTTTGTTGCTCATACTGAAATTACCAACGGTAAAAGAGTAATTCGATTGCGGCTATAATCAGTAGCTCCAGTTTAATCTGCAAGGATAAAACTTACTTTCCGGGCTTTCGCCGACTGAGAGGTTTAGCTATTCACTCACCACAGTTAAATTAAATTATGAATTGTTTATTTTGCCAATTATAATTAATTAAAATTAGTAGAGTAAGCCTGCGTTATAAAAATTCAAGCAAAGTGTTTAATTTTTCAAGGACTAGTAGTAGTGTTAAGAGATTAAACAACCACCTTCTCACAATTCGGGAAATATTCATATTAATCTGTACCGCCCACGCACATTATACCGTCCACTGTTGCAACTGAAGTAATTGAACTAAATCTCGTTCATAACCAACTGCAAATACTGACAACGTTTGATAAGTCATGCAAACAATGTATTTCACTAGGATGTTAACTTCTCAGTATATGATGTTTACGCCAAATGCTATCTAAACTTTGGAGGACAATGTAAAATTGATGGAACGCTTACTTTCATACTTTTCTTGCAGGGTCAAATTATTCCGAAACTAAATTGTTGGTTTTTTAAGCAAACTGTATCGATTGACCATTAAACAATCGTTTGATACAGCGATGAAACAAAAAAATGAGCAGTACCATCGTCGAAGAAAATTCCCTCGCCAACCGCCAAATATACAAAATTATGAACATCCTGTAGTCATGATTTCTTGTAAACTTGCAGTTTACAAAATATTATTTTAAATAGGAACAAGAGAATTGCCAAAAGCATGCAATACAATATTCCAGATTTATCGTAAAAACTGTTTCAACTTTGAACGTGGAAACGTCGCATTCTGTGGAAAATATGCACATCCTATAAACGTAGTTTTATGCATCGTTTATTATGACGTTACTTAACCAAAAACGCACCGGCTGAGATATATAACTGACCACCAATGGTAATTTTTAATATTAATATGCAAATATATAGCAAACAAGAGCTCCCAAAATACAAAATAGCAATTTAGAACAAATATATGCTTGAAATCAAATATTTGGATTATCTAATATTTGAATTTTTAGTCATATTGTTTATTGTATAACAAATATCTAGCATTAATCGCTAACTTAAATATTATAATATAATGGTGAAGGTTCGGGCCATATGTAGATTGTACCAAAGCATTCACCATTAATTTTCAACGAGGATGTTTTAAGGAAATGGAAAATGCACGTATTTATTAATATTCATTGATTTCAAGATTTCTAAATATTTGCTTCGATAACAAATAAATGCTATCCTAGCTGATGCCATTTAATAGTAATTGTGTCAAACTTTCTATGTACTCCTCAATGTGAAGCACATTGTCCTATAGATTTCAATAAATTCGAGCGACACAACTGTATCTAATTTTACCCGCCCTTACGCGTTATACCTGTCTTACTGGGGAAGTTCCATCTGTCCCGCTCTCCCTTTATACAATTAATCTCCTCCATGATTTCCTCTTCTTATCTCTTTTTCTGCCGTTTTCTCCCTCAATTAGAATAATCTCTTTACCTCCTCATACTCTTCTATGTTCTTGCCGATTTCGCAGCAGCCTTAGCGTGTCTCTCAGACACCTTTTTATTCAACCACTGAGATTTTCCTTTTTCAGCGTTACGTACTGGTGCGTGAGTAAAACCATGTATCAGATGTGTACTCGTGTGTACAATGAAACTGAGAATGATTACAGTGGAGCTGAACCGTAGTATTTATAGGTGTGTGAGAGAGATAGACAGTGTGAATGTTCGAGATAGACAATCATTCGAATTCATGAGATAGAAAATCAAGAACAAACAGTCTAGACTATATTAAAACAAGTCTCGACAAGAATAAAATTCTTGGAAAATTTGTCTTTCTTTTCTCAGTTTCACACTTAATCCCTTTTGAACTTTCTCTATTACACAGTTTATTCCCTTTATCTTCGCCTAGTTCACATCCCTGATCAATTCCATGAATTTCAACTTTTCCTTGTCATTCCATATATAATCTTATTCATTCTCACCATCATCAATATTCTCTCTATTTATCCTCTCATTCAAAGCGTTTATTTGTCATTAAGTCCCCTACGGAAAATGGTCTCACATCTGGTCCCAACATTCATGCATACACATCTTTCGCTCCCTCATGCAACACGTAGTCAATTATGGATCCTCCTTCTTTCCCCTTATACATTAATTCTCTCTTCCCAGTGATATCCATGGATCCATTCCCCACCACCATCCTTTCTTCATACGAACATTCTCACAAACTCCTTCCGCGCATATTTATAGTTTTATCCTTCGACCTCCTATTCATGTATTCACTTCTGATCATGTCTACGTTATGTTCACTTATCCTCGCATTAAAATCTCCCATTATAGTTATTATCTCTTCCCCACTTTTTTCTTCAAAAATTGTTAGCAATCTCACACATATAATTAAAAATAAGTATCTACTCTTTTTTATCCGTACTTTTTTTATAAGTATGTTGTTTCGCTCTGTGTTGCAAGGGTAACGCTCTATCCTCTGAGCCATGCATATAAAAGATTTTTAATTTTGTTTATTAACTACGTCAATAGCATTTCAGGCTATGGATAGCAATAAAGCATGGGCGGCTCCAAGGGTGACCCATAACAAATATATCTCTTATCATCGTATGGAGACAGGGCTAATTTACTCTGAGTCTGAGTGAAAATATCGTGTCCTATAGATCGAAAGTTTAGCTGCGTTCTGCGAAGGAATGTTTTTTGAAATAAATAATTTCGAAAATTGTCTGCCAAAATATTTTCTTAATGGCTTTAACTTTTTTGCTATTGATTTTTCAGCTATAGGTAAATTAATATTAATTATGAAATTAATATGAATAGGTAAATTAATATTAAATAAAATGTAACTAAAGAACCTCTTTCGTACGGTTTTATTGCTACACATTTGACACTGAATCGTCTAGCTAGTTGGATAAGAACACACGTGCCCTGATATTAAAAAGAAGGAACAAAAGCCTGGAAATCGAAGAACGTATAGAAATGTAACAAAATAAAATGAATAGATACTTAGTAAATGAACAACATTGAAAATAAATGTTTTATAAAATAATAATACTAATTTTGAATCGTGACCGTATTCATCAAATGTGTAACGAATTTTATGTGTTCCACAAAATAATATTAAAAGTTTAGATTCCAAAATAATGCTAAACCCTTTAATCCATGATATGACTTCAGATACAAGAATTTTAGGAAACAGTGTTTTGTTCTAAATATTTCTCTCCACACAATCTTGAGAACAACTTTAAAGAATTTAATAAAAAAGAATTTTTTGCATGACGCATCCACTTCAACGGTATATGCCTCATTCCTCTAGCTTGCTCTTATGAAATGTTCTGAAAAGCAATAGAAAAACGTAAGACGTCATCACTTGGATCACTAACAGAAATATGTTTTTTGGATATTTAGTCTTCTACAAAAATTTGTTTATAAAAGACGATATTTTGTAAAGACAAAAAGCTTTAAAAGGAATTGGCTCGCGGACTTATTCTGATTGCCAAATTTAATAGTGTCACGCTTATTTTTGTCCGTGACTATTGTGGGGTAGATTTTACTTGATAGATCATGAATTTACTCATGACACCCACCCGATAATAAAAGGGATCGGAAATATAAATTAATAATTTATTTCCGTCAATATAAACTAATTTATAGCATTGATCCAAATTGGGTCACATAACACATAAAATAATATAATTATTTTATTCAATACATTTATAAAAAGGATAATTTGGATGCGATAAAGATTTGTTAATAAGTTTATGTTTGAATAAAACTAATAATAAAAAATCTGAATTTAATATGTTTGTGATTTAGTTATAATATAATTCAACTCACATTTGTTCTGCAGACATTTTGAACAACTGTACTATATTTAGGTTTACATTTAATTTTAAGAAATTCAGCATTCAATGGAGCTCCGCAGTGGAAAAACAAACGCGTTTATGGAATATTTTCCCTACTTTTCGTAAGCCGACTGAAAGCTCCCATCCAGCAAGTGTCCGATACCTGTAACTCATTTCTTCCTATTCAAATATCTCTATTATTTTCCTAGACCGGCACTTTATACTTAGCGTTCGCACTGCTTAACTCGGAAATACTCCTTTGTATTTCATACTCCTTGTCTACAAAGCACAGGCGTTTCACTAATTTGCGGTGACAATCAATAATCTATATACAAATATCCTATATTGTCACACCACTTAAAGTTAGGAGAGTGACGAGGGTAGTACTTTACACTTTACTCTGATGTAGTAAAGTGTAAAGCATTAAAACTTAAAGTGGTAATTGGAAAAGTAAATGAAAAATTCATTTAATAATAATTAGGTTTAATTAAACATTAAATTATTTTGAATAAAGATATTGGTTATTAATTAATTGAAAGGAAAGAAGTAAAGTATAACATTTTATTTAAACAAAATAACCCTTCCGTAATTAAAGAACAGTAAACTAATCTGTAAAAAGTTACGACTAATTAACCACATCATACAAGATATCTTGGGTACGTTAAAGTTGATATATTTTAACTACTCTAAAGGTTAATAAAATAACAGAGACAAAGTTAATTATTAATTAGCAACATGAATAACTATTCATCTACTGTTAATTATATTTCGTATGACGAGCCAATTAATTATAATTAAATATAAAAATTAAACGACCTAACATTTCGTACTGACGACAGACATGATTTCACTGAACTTATGGAAAAGAGTAAGTTTAACTTGACTGAACTATATAACGTCTATTTTCTAACTAAGCAAGTATCTAGTTAAACCGCTTCCTATCTTTTACTTCCTAGCTACTGATTTTAACAATCTACCAGCTAGAAAGTCTAGTAACTAACCTTCACACTCAACTCTCTTCCAAAGGAATTCAACTTATTTATCTATCAAAACTCATGTCAAAAATGGAATGTTGTTCTTTTGTAAATCAAGATTCTAAAGAAAGCTTAAATATTTAAGGTTGTCAACAATATCTAAAATTTTGTAACTAATTACGGTTCTCATCTATAGAAAATCCAATGAATTTAAACTCATGGGGAGATGTGTGTTACACCATAAATCCAGTGTTACACCACGTACACCATAACCCACCTTCCTAGTTTGCTTTACTAATCTTAACAAAACAAAATGTTATAGATCGCTAAAGTTAAAACAGGTCACACTAACGTTTATATATGTTCCTCGTATAATATAATAAGATTACATTTGAACACACTCATTGATATCCCAAGTAAAATATTTTGAAATAACGCTTATAGCATGTAACAGAGGACTCTAACCTGGTACTACACAAATGATATTATTGGAACATAAATTCGAGGAGCTAGAACTGTTGGATGTATGTAGAATATCAGATCTAAAGGTTAGTTTTCATCCTTGCCGTTACGTTGCGACATTCACTGTAATTTGAGTTTACGGTACAATAGCAACATGTGGAAGTCATAAATGAAACAAAGTACGACAATTTGCAGAACATATATATTAATTGTCACATAGCGACAAATTGTAGCGAAAGTTGTATAAGTTTATTAATCACTAAAAACAGATCGGTGTATCAATTGACAGGGCTTATGGATTTCCTTGGATATTCATCAAAATACCTTCTCTGGGGTATTTAAGAAATATTTTACAAAATCCTTATCGCTATATAGGACATAGAAGATGATGTGTTTCCTAAGACATTTATCAAAATATTTATGAAAATCCCTGTCCAGGAACCGAAAAACAACGAAGTTCCATATGAGATCGCCTATTTTCTCACTGTCTTTTTTCCAAAAGGTCCACGTTTCTAAACCTTGATAAAAAAATTCGGAAATTGCCCATAACGCCAATTGCTTTCAAATTGCCCGTTGCCCATATTCCCTTGATATATTACCAAACAACATCCATTTGTTCCTAAATGTCACACAAAAATGCGCGCAGAGCGATTTTCATCATCTCAAAAATCTGCTGAATCTGATCACATTGACTATCGGCATCCCACACCTATAGCACTATATAACGATATGAAACGTTCTTCGGTTTGAGCAATTACATCATTTTTTTCTTAGGTTTCAGCCATATATTTAATAAATAGATGAGTGTCGTATTAACTTAGATTGTGGAAGAAAACGGGTAGAAAATTGGGCAATTTATAATTGAGATTACATCTCGAGCAGGCTGGACCAACGTATTCACCTTTGAGATGATCATGATCCATTACCTTATCATACACCAATATAGCATTCGCGTAAATATTGCAAGTGTTTGTTGTTAAGTAGAAGATTTGTTGTACGGGAGTTAGTGATTTCATAGCAACTACGGGATGGTCAAGTTGGACATATAAACGTTAAGTGTCTAGTATAAGTCAATTGACAAACACTTTAGTACAATCGGGGCCGCTATAAGTTCGAAATTTACTTAAAAAATCATTGTAATTCGATTTAATGAAGTACGCAAACGAGCAAGTAGTGTGTTTATGGGAAGAAAAAGTTTAGGGTGTCGAAGCATCGAGCAGAATTATGGATTCAAGCTGACTGTGAAAAAGTAAAACTTGTAAATACAAACATTCAAACGAACCAACGCTAAACTGGCTTTCTGAGCAGTATTTGAGATGGAGTTTGACTTCAAGCATGAACATTGCCCAGGCCGCAAAAATGCGCTCCCATATCAACTATCGCGTTAGGCCGATAAGGTTTCAGTGTGGGATTACGAAGATGATCCCTTAGATTGTTTGAATCTCGTATATTGTTTGAATTTACCCATTTATCACAACTTCTTATGTTTTTGCAAGATACTCATTCTTGAATAAAATTCTTGAGACAAAATATAATAAGAATAATAAAATATTCCCGTCAGGGAGAAATTCTAGTACTCTTCAGTACTTGGCGATTGGTCTAATTTACTAACTATCGTCTTTAAGAACATTTCCAAAAGCAACCATAAATTTAAAATAGAAAAGATGAAGGACAGTAAAGGTATCAAATTAACAGCACTCACTCGAAGATTTAAAAATTTTAAAAATAGAGAAACAACTAGAGAAACATGTTACTTAATATGATGAACAAAAAATATTAGACACGTTATTAAGTACAATGTTTACATGAGAAAACCAATCCAATTTACGGTCTACATACACTCCCTAAATGTTTCCATAGTCTTGATTTTCTGGGAATCATGTTTTGACAGATGTTCAATTAGGAACTGCCTGCTACCACTGTCTTCATTTTCAAAGTAGTGTGTCAATTCAGCGATTCGCTTAAGCATTTCAATCGGTGAATTACAGTAGTTCTGTTTCAAATTGATCGAAGGTGTTGGAGGCAGAAGATGTTAATGACTTTATATCAATAGTCAGCGGTATGTTAATAGTTTTATTTGCAGCATCTTCGTGTAATGCTATTGTAGGGTCTGGTGCTTCTCCTTCTGTGTCGATTGTATCAGTATTGTAGCCGGAATCATTGTCAAGTTCAGTATCATTCTCGCTGGTACTAATGTTTTCCTTGCTTGCAGTGTCATTGTATTTAGCTACAACAATGTCAGATTCTGTATCATTACCGTTGCGGGCCAATGTTTTTGTTGCTTGCTGCAGCATTCTCGTTTATATTATATTCATTTCCAAAATAATAATTTTGAACCATTGACTAATGTTTATTTACGGACGAATTACGGTTTAAGAACATACATATATTTAGCTGTTCGAAAGTGTATTGGATGTGCGACGCATAACGTAACAGAATATGTAAAAACATGTTTCCATGATTAGTATAACTCGATGGAATAGACTTGAAGAGAAAATCAAGTAATCCATTTGTTTTCTGGTATGTACTGTCGTGGCCTTGTAATATGTTTGTCTTCGATACGGATACGACTTTCACCAAGGAGCCATGTACCACTTTTCGAATCAAATTTTAATTCCCATGCATTACTCGTTTTCTGATACTCTCGTTTCTTCTCCATTTGCCTAAAACTAGCATCTCCACCATCAGTATTATATCTTTTGCATTTAACGCTTGACTGCGGGGTTCTAATCTCAGCTGTCGTCAGTGGTGAACTAACATCTTTAAGTGTTACAGTTGTTGACATTATGATTGGATGCACGCATGTCTATACAACACAAAATATGATTGAATTCTAACAATGGGTTTGGAATACAGATAAATTTAAAGGAAATGTTTACGCGTTCGCATTCAAGCTGACAATGAATACGGCGCAGCTTAGTTGTGGAATTTATAGGTGTGTTAGAGAGAGATAGCCAATGTGTGTTAGAGAGAGATGGAGAGAGAGATAGACAATAATTCGAATGCATGAGATCGCAAATCAAAAACAAACAAGAATAAACATGAAAAGATTACGTGATCGAAGACTGGAAGTGTACTTGGAACGAATTGATAAGAAGCTATGTTACAGCATATTGCATGTCATCAAATTAGCAAGAAAATAGGCGAGTTACCCATTTCATTTGATATTATAATGACACCGGTATTTTAGTATTCATGGTTATTTAGTAACATGAAAAAAACATGCAAAAATACACAAGAATAAACAGTGACGTGCATGAATAGATTACATGATCGAAGATTGGAAGTGTACTTGGAACGAATTGACAAGGAGATGTGCTACAGTTGCATGTCAACAACTTACCAATATAATAAGCGAGTCATCCATTTCAAAGTCAAGAAACACCAGACAGTAATGAAACATGTATAGGTATGTATAAAACTCGTGGCAGAACGATGAGTCATCAAGATTTCGTGGAAACACGGTACAGAAATTATCCGTAAAAATGGGTATGGTATATAAAGCGGTATTAGGTCACGATCTTTGCTTATAGAAGGACTGAAATAAGTCCTTGCCGTGCATCCAAAGACTTTTTTATATAATTGTGTTTAATATACGATTGGTAGTGTAATGGACCGACAACTTCCACCATTACCGTACTGACAACAACGAGAAGTAGCATCAAGTGATACTACGGATAATAGTTTTGATATCCAGCACGTTATTGACGACTTTTAAACAATGCGTGCAGACCGATTTTCATCATCTCAAAAAATGCTGAACCCTTGAGAAAAAAATTCTTAGGGCTACTATTTCTGCCCTGGCATTCTTTTGACAATAACAAAATTTCACAAAAATAGTTTTCCGTTCACATTGACGATATCATCAATTTTCGTCGAAGTATCACGGAGTATTTGTAACGCTTGCGGTTCGTATGTGAGCGACTACAGGATTATGGATTCAAGCTGACTATAGACAAATACGAATTCAGCCAGACAACTTTCCCATATCCTGGGATCGTCATCTGCTGGCGAATACACCACATCGCAGGAGAAACCCATATATCACATCCGCACATTCCCCACACCAAAGAATCACAAAAGCAGCTGCGCGGATCCGATGGTATGTGGAACTGGATACGAGAA
>WYDF02023848.1:0-13081 GCA_009867245.2 Adranes taylori | reverse complement strand
ATATCTTTTGTCGGTGTAACAGAGGTGAGGGGACTGAAAGAAGATTTGAAATGTATCTTTCTGAGGGTTTAGGATTTTCCACCCTCTTTTGTTATTTGAATGGATTTAATTTTAGTGGGAGAAGGTCATTCACGGACGCAGATGCATAAAGCGATTACTTTGCTACGTGGTTACCGAGTTCCTTATCCACACATCGATGAACATCATTGTACAGACTCAGAGATCCTTAAACCATCTTGGGACGAGTTCGTGTGCATCTTGCGTGTCCTCAATTTTTCCTGCGCGTGATGTACCTACATTATTTGCTTTACAGCTAAGGAAAACCTGTAAAACTTGGCCATAGCATGGTTAAAGGTACTTTAGTTGCGTGATAGGTTAGGCTAGATAATCTTGTTTGATTTATATTAATATCAAGTATGCCTTTGATATTACGCTGCTTGCACCGCACTCCGCAGTGCAAGCAATATATCCGTTGACTTATAGATGCTAATGGTAGCAGTAGAAGAGATTTTTTTTCTTTTTTAATAATTTTTGTGTTTTTTTTTTGTTTTTTTGTAAACTAATCAATGTCTCATGATGGATAATGGGTTTGCGTATTTCCTGGAGGTCTTTAGAAGGCATTTCCATTGACTGAATAATTCTGGATTGTGGGTTGGGAAAAGTGGATATTTAGATTGAACTATTTTCAATCTGTCACTGATAGGAGTTTGAGAATTTTCCTTAAGATCACATGCTCACAAGTTGTTAGCCAATGAATTTCATTATTTGTGGCTTTGATAAGAATGCAGATTTGCTCTTAAATCGATAATTGGTCTTACATGGATTAGATTACATAGACCTTTATTCACATAATAACCTTAGATAACAAATACTTAAACAATACGTAAACTTAAACTATAATAATGTTAATTGCCTAATAAAACAAAATAAAATTATAAATCATAACAAAACTAAAACAAAACCTAGACAAAACCAGAACAAAACCAAAACCACTTTCTTTTATTTATGGAAGGGTGATGGGCATTAGCTCTCCATGTTACTACCAATTATTTCATTATTTAGCCTTACCTCCCTTCCTTTTATCCTAATCCTTACCTCCCTACCCTAACCTCCCTTAATTTATCCTAACCTCCCTACCTCTCTTTTAATCCACTTCAATATCCTCAACCCACCTCCTTTTTGCCCTAAACATCACCCGATTCTTTCATAAGCTTTCTTTCATACCCTAAACCACTCATTCATACACCCTTCTCTACGAACTTCATTCATATGTACCATATATACTTTCTTTATCAGTCTGTCATTCGCATCCATTAAAAACTTTCTTTCAAAGTTCACCATTTGCTTAAAACCTGCCATTCAACATTTATACCTACCAAATTCATCCAACACTATCTCACCTGGAGTTGACCTCTCTATTCCTAATATTCTTTTCAAGTACTAATTGCACCTTTTCAATCTCATACATTTCACATATGCCACAAAATTCCGCCACATACAGCATTATACTCTTCACACACACATATAGTATTCTTGTCCTCATTGTCACAGATTTACCAAAGTACCCTTCCCACACATACTTCATTATTTCCATCGCTACTCTTACATTTTTTAACCATTCTAACGTGCTCCCAATAAGATGCATTCTGACACAGCATATATCCCAGATATTTGTAGCTCGTTACCTTCTCTATCTGTTTTTCTCCAAACTTATAGAAATCCTTTCTGCTGTGTCGACCTCCCTTTTAACATTTTATCATTATCGTTTTCTCTACATTCAACTCTAACCCTATCTTACACATACTCTTGTTTAGCGTCAGAATCACCATTTCGCCATTACACGCCATACACGCCTATTCGTCATACATACAATGTCAGCAGCATAACTTAATAACCATATCTTTTCCTTTCCTACAATCAGCCCTCCTGCTTATCCCATCCTTAACACATCCACCATATCTACCATGTATATATTAAATAAACAATTCCTCAACGGACATCCTCACATCCCTCCTTACATCAAACCACCCCAATACACTCTCACCAACTCTCGCTCTTATTTTCGATCCTTCATACATTTCACTTCTGATATCTATCAATCTCTTTGAAATTCCCAATTCATACATTCTCTTCCATAGTATTTCTCTACTCATTTTATCAAATGCAGACTTGAGATCAACAAACTACAAATATAACTTTTTCTTGTCACTAATTTCTTGCTGTATCAAATAATTTATTGTTGTCCGCTGTCCCCCTTCCTTCTATAAATCTAGTTTGAGGATTAGACTGTACTTTCTTTTCCCTTACGTCCTTCTCCACCCATTTGTTTGCAATCCTAGCAAAATTCTATATAATCCATTCAGAATAGTCACTCACATATATCTTTCTCTCTTCCTTGCCCTCTTTTCTATACAGACACCATTTCTCCCTTCTACTATTCTTCTGGAATCCTAGTTTTACCATCCACACTGCATTAATACACCTTGCTAACGCTCGTATACCACTATCATTGAAACATCCCCATAACTCCATCGGCACCCCGTCTGGTCCGGCTGCATTTCCATTTTTTATTTTTCTAATCTCCTCTTTCACCTCCTCTTCACTAATGACATTTACTACCCCTTCTTCTTCCCGCGTCGTCCATTCTTTCACATCTACTCCAACTTTCCCATTCCTACTTTCTCCCATTTACTCAAATGTAAGATGCAGCCTTCTCTATCAGCTCCAGACAACCCTCTTTTCCTTAAATAACCCCAAACATCCTTTTCATTCTTTAAATTATCAATTATTTTTTCTTCTCCCTTAACTCTCCTTTCTTTACATCTTATACTTTCGTTTTTCCCATTGTCCTTCGCTTCCACATACTCTTCCCAACTTTGTACCATCTCTCACTTCTTTAATATCTCTTTCACCTTTCTTTTTCCTTCATCCATACTTCATCTTCTCTATCCTTATATTTATTTTTCATGTTTCATACCAATTTTCTTCATTTTAAGATTCCCTATAATTCTTTCTATTAAGTCATTTACATCCCCCACCCTTTCCCAATTCATACCTTCCAATTTCTCTTTTATTCTTTGTTTTTGTGTCTCACTCCAGGTATATCTCTTACTCTCCCATGTCCTGCTGTCTTAGTTTTTCACTTTTTCCTTACCCTTCCAACCAAAATTCAACCACGATTCCCTTGGAAACTGGTCCGATTCTACTCTATCCCGAATTTTTCAATATTCCAAATACTCTCAGTCTTACATCAGTTTTGTAGGTATTTGTAGGTTGTAGCTAGAACTGTAATTAGATTGGTTCGTTTACTAACTCCGGTTAAAGTGGAGTGCAGATCGTTTTTCCAATTGAAAATTATGCATAGATACTTAATCTCGTCCAGTAGTGGGATGGATTCTTCCAAAGGCAGAGTCTAATTGATGTATATCTTTGTGTGATTGAGCTGCTGGATTAGAATAGCTTGGGTTTTGGCGGGATTTGGCGGGATTCGGTATTAATTGATATAATTGACATTTCTTTACATAGTCAGAAAACATGCTGAGATAATTTTGGATATTGTAGCTGAAATGCCATATTGTCGGCGTATAGGGCACTGAGACATTCTTGTGTTTGAGGTTGAGGAATATCATGAACATATGCAAGTGATACGAGTACAGAGCCTTATGGAACACCTAGAGAAAGAATTTTCCTACATAATTTGTTTCTTACTTTGATGCGAATGGCGCGATTGGAGGGGCAGGATTTAATGAGCTCGAGAGTCGTGGGATGGAGAAGGTTAAGTTCTATCAATCTCCTAATCGTCCAGGCTTGCCAAGTCAGGACAATGGAAAATGTTCAAGGACAATGGAAAATGTTCAACGAAATTTTGAAGTTCCGCCACTGGTTATATACCTTAGCACGTTGCTTTGTAGTTTGATACGCCGTTGGTTAAAAATGTGTACTATTATTCGCTTATTCTTGTTACGTCATAGATTTTACCTTAACAACTTCTAAAATGGAATATCAATAGAATTAAAAATACACAGTCGGATATAAGAAGCTATACAGAACTTGAAGGATTATTAGCACCATCTCAGAACAGCATATTGTACACATCAAATCTGTGATAAATGTTTTACTGATATACGAACATTCCAACCATATCCAAGATGATCTCGTCTCCATATTTACTTAACTTGTTTACATATAATCCAAGATATTTGTTGTTTGCAATGCCAACCACAGCTGGTTGAAGGGGACCAAACAGATTTATAACAAATTTGACCCGAAACAACCAGCTAAAGTACACATTGAATTTGTTTAGTAAATATTTCTTCTTTGGTATGAATTCTATTGGAATCCCATCATTTGAAGTAGGAATCGTTATGTGGAGTACTAGAGCAAGTAAGGTATTACTTAGATATTTAATTTTAAAGAGGTATTTACTTACCAGTTAAAGAACACTCGAAATCGTCTTACGCTTCAGAAGTATAATTCCGGGACCAAGCGATATCTGGAAAAATAGGATTCCTTCAATTATTTTGTTTAGTTACACTTAGTAACTTGTCTGCTGCATATAAATGAGATTAATACTTATTTTCATAAGAATTTATTTTAAAATGTAGTACAAATGTAATTATTATTCTATAACCCTAAAATGCTTATACTAAAGAAAATCTTAAATGTCAGTTATTACAAAACTTTCATTTGTTAGATTTTCTTAAAAAAAAAATTTTGTAAATTTTATTACAAATAATTTGCTATTAATCGGTATCGTGTTATATTTAAACTAAAGTTTTATATTATTTTAAAGCATAGTACAAATGTAATTATTATTCTACAACTCTAAAATTCTAAAATTGGTATGCCAATCAACTTTCATCAAAATGTTTTTTTTTTCGATTGACTAACGGTACAATGCGAAAAACACAACTTTTTCAAGGAGAGTGCCTATGGCTAAATGTTATATGCTTAAATTTTATTTCTACGTAAAATAAGGAAATTGTCGAACTTATAATCGGATGTCGAAACTTATATCGGATTAGTGATACCAAAAACCCAAAGTTTTCTTCTTGTTTTCCACATCGAGTTTGCGGCCATTTTAGTAATCAATTACTAGTCATCTTTCTCTTGAAAGATAAATACTATCTGCAATATTTTCCATTTTTTTTTCCTTTCTTTTCTCTCCCAATATTTTTCTTTTTCTGGTTTCCTGTGAACTCTTCAATACAGATTCTAATACATAGCACAGAGATTATTTCATTTGATTGAATATGGCGGAAATATGCAAATTTGTTTCTTGCCAAGGTCTTACCTACTGTTTCAAGCTCTGCCGTTTGCTACTTTTGAGCATCTAGTTTCAGGATTTTAATCAGCTTCAGTTATATTATTTAGCAATAACCTGTCGCTGTTTATTTGACAAGTCATTAAGCCATTATTGAAATCTATTGAGTTTCCTCCTTCTGTAGTATTAACGGCGACAAACAATGTAGTGCTTTGAAACGTAACAGAATAGACCACTTCTAGATGTATATTGATCAAGAGCAAAAATCTCTAATCTTATATTGGAATGATGCTAATGAATTGGTTGATCGCGTAGTATTACTTCATGGTTCACGCAATGCCTGCAATATGTATGCTCATAACAACGAAATTGCCCTAATCGAAGTGGAGTTCGGAGAAAGCGGATATATAGCTTAGTTGGTTAAAAACCGTTCAAGTGTTAAACATTATGAGTATTATAAGTTTAGTATAGCTCTTTTGAGCGAATCATCGACTCGAACTACACGACGTCCGTCTGGACCCGGTTTTTTTCTAACAATGGATGAAGCATTCTTCTTATATAACCAGGAGTGTACAGTACAACTCCACAATCGTGCTCTTTAATTCAATATGTTGCCAATTCTGACTATATTACAGAACATTTGTAGGTTACTTGAAAAATGTATAAAATTGAGTAGCATTACATACTTTTCAACAAGTAGCAGCTTTATATTAATTAGAGCGGGTACATATTAAAGAATTTAATATTATTACACAGCAAATATGACAGCTCAGATGTTAATCGCTTATTTCATAAACCTGCTAAGAAAATGAAGCTGCTAAACATGATGTTAATAAGCTGCTAATAATAATCCTAGAATTCGTTATATTTAAGAATATCTGTTGGTTTCAGATATGAATGATAATCCACATTGTTGAAATTTTCTATGTGACTAAATTGGTTTGTCTGTTGTTTTTCTCTTGTACAACATTCAACAAATCGCTGAGCGCGTTTTTCAAGAAATGGTATCGAGCCTTTTCGAAAGTCTTTCTTTTTCCTCACTTTTGAAGTTGACTAAATCTTCGGTGCTGATGAAGTTGACTAAATCTATCCCCCATAAGAAGAAATCGTTTAATCAAGTATGTAGAAGTAGAAGTTTCTCTTAAATGCTTTCATTGGCTCAAGATGAGACTTCATCCTGAGACAGAGCAATGTGAGCCTTCATCTTGAGACTCGTAGTCGAACTATCCTTTTATTTTTCTAGGTCGTAGTTGTGCTTTTCTTCTAAAGGAAGAGTCTCTTAGAGTCTCAGTAATTTCCCTGGTATCAACAAGAACCATCCCAAATCCTTTGTCAATCCTCATTTCTTCAAAATTAATTTTAGCTTGGTCAATGAGTTCTACGGCTTTTGCAATGTCTAATTGTTACAGCAGTTTTTGCAACAGATACCAAAAGTTAACAGACAAATTTGAAACTCTGGATTTTTTTAGCTAAACTTAGTGCAGTGTGAAAGGATATGTTCTTGAGTCATTAGAAAGTTCAAACAAAGCATCATACATTTCTCAAGCTTGGTATCTCAGCGATCAATTTTACTCTCCCGCCAAGTTTCACATAATGGTTTTTTAGTGTCAAAGAAGTCACATGACTCTTTAACACAGCCAATCGGTGTGTCGAAACAGAACAAAATTGAATAGTTCTTGTACTGTACTTAAATATTTTACAGCTTCAGTACAAGAAAGAGGTGCGTCCTTCACAACAAGGTTAAGAGATTGAGCACTGTAAGGTACAAAAAATGTTTACCGTTCAGACTCTAGAATGTTGCCACTTCATTTTGGCTCCATTGTCGTAGCCAATGTACAGTAGTTATGTTCTAATATAGATACTGTATGAAACCCAGTCAGGGCGCATTCTAATAATAAAGTGTACTGATATAGAGGCGACACTTATAAGTCGCAGGCTTCTTTGTAGGTTTCATTTCTAGTATACATAGTGTAATAGTATACGTTCTATGGCCCGAACAGCCCCGACTTGTTATGACGGGGGTGAGTGAAGCGTCACGCCGCTAGCCGCGTTATTGCAGCAAGAATTTGTTTTTCCTCTAAATTTGGGGCCCTCTCAAAATAGCGTCCTGCGCGGCTGCACGAGTCGCACAGGCTCAGAGTCGCCACTGGTAGCAATAATAAAAGGTCAATAGCAGTTGTTTTATGTGCTACTATTTTATTTATTTGTACTTAATAATCTCAAGACCGTATAGGATCAAGAACAGTTTTAACTAAGCCTACTGGAATAGGCTGAATATATACAACCTGTATTTTATCTATTTCCAGATATCGCAGGAGATCTACGCCATTTATAATATTTTTACCAATTAAAAAAGGTCATAATCACTACAGAATTTTTTTATGAAAAATTACTTAATTATTGAGTGTAAAAGGACAACTCTCATCACACATAACAAGAACAAATACTAAAGAATGGGATGAATTCCTTTAAAAGAATCTTTAATTTGAAATAAGTAATTCGACCTTCCCTGACCTAGAACATTCGAATGCGATTGACAAATTTAGATGTAGTGTGCTATTGCTGCGTTTCATACAGCATCTGACCACTGCGAGAGTATATAAATATATACTCACATACCGTTACGTTAAAGGCGAGTGAAAATTTAGAAGACTTTGTTAAAAATAACTTATTACATTGATTGAGACGTCAGTTTACTTTCAATTCTGTATAGTTCAAGATTATCTTTTTTGATGCGTTTGGGGGAAGGGTTATATAACATACAGTTTCATTGCTATCACAATTTTAACTTAGTTTTACTATTTTTAAGTAATTACTTGAAAAATTGTGAAAGTTTGATTGCCACGATTCACATATTGCATCCAATTTTTGGAAAACAAAATGTGCCAAATGCTTTAACTGTGAAGAGAATAATTGAAAAATTCAAGAGATCTGGGTCGATTGTTGATGTTAGCCCATCGACTCCTGTTCGTCCATGTCATTCAGTTGAAAACTGAACACGGCTGTTCGTTAGAATGTAGCCGAGAGGCGCCGGTAACATTTATTTGGCATTGTGCTAAAGAAATGAATATTTCAAGAAGCAATGCAGCGTTTTGCAGAAAAGATTTGATTCTTCATGCTCACAAAATCAAGTCTACATACCATGCACAGCAAAGAGAGTTCGTCAATTGGGTTATTGAACAACAGCAAATGGACGGTGAATTTTACAACAAAATCATTTTCAGTGATGAAGCCCATTTTCATATTAATGCTTTCGTAAACAAGCACAATTTCGGCATTCGGAATGAGCAAAACAACATGTGTTTGGTGAGAAGGAAATACATCCCAAACGTTGAATTTGGGCTGCAGGCATCATTACACCACTTTTTTTTGAAGGTGCGAAAATTCAGGAACAGTCAATGACGAACTTTTTGTGCTTCAAATGGATGGGATATCTCGTAGGCATGTGTCGAAGACATCTGGTTCCAACAGGACGGTGCCGCTTAGCACACATCACGAGAATGGCATTATTACAGAAGACATTCCCTCGTCGTGTGATTTATTGTGTACCAGAATTGGCCATCTAGGTCATGCGATTTAACATCGTTGGACTTCTTTTTGTGCAGTTTTTTGAAGTCAAAATTTTATGTTAATAACCTCATGACCTTGAAAGAGGAGATTAGACTCTGAATGACTGAAATCCAGGCGTATTTATGCCAAACTGTGATTGATAATTTTGTCAAAAGAGCGCAATTATGCCAGCAAAGCCAAGAAAGGCTTTTATCAGACGTGTTGTTCCATACATAAGTTCCACATGTCTACTTTATGATTAAATAAAAACTTTGGTATTTACTCAAAAAAAACTGTGTTATTTAAAATTTTATTCTTCTGCTCTTATTAAGACACCCTTGGAAGGGGGCAAACTAGAAATGGGCAGTAGATATTCTAAACTTATCAACTGAATAAAGAAAATACAGTATGAAAGCAGTTCCATGAGTTTTGCGATGAATTTATCCGTATCTAGGCATAAAGAACAGTTTAACAAATTTTTGGTCTTAGTTACGTTCAAATATCGGGGATCTGGGAATTCATGGATAGCCATTTCATGGGTACCCATGAAAAGGTCTTATTATATACTAAAACCGTTAAATTTCGGTGCAACCCGTGAACATATGGAAATTTCGGAGGGGTGTCATTTTGGGTTTTCAAATTAACTTGACAACTTGCTCGACAAGATTAATAACATGTCTGGACAATTTTGTAGATGATTTGATTCTCTACATTTTTATTAGAAAAAAAATTGGCAAAATAAACAGGTGTGTAGTTGTATGCCATTGTGTAAAACTGAAATTTTTAAAATTTTGTTTAATGCCACAAATATGAAAGCTATTTACACACTTAACAAGCAGTATGCTGAACCCATTGGGGTACCTATAAAATTTAAATGGGAGGTGTTTGCTATACTTTGTTACGCAAACAAAGATTTAAAGTTTTTAAGGAATAAGATTTGATCTTGCTCTCTTTGATATAAAGCCCTGAATTGCATGTTCAGGATTGACAAATAGGTTTCCAGCTTCTTCGTCCCTTCCGAAAAGTAATTTTGCTCGAGCTTCAAAATAGTGGGAAGTTTCGGTCATCACTTCACCGTTTGTTGCTAAACGGCATTCGCCGAGTCATTTTTTTAGCTTTCGGAATAGGAAGAACTCACAACGTGCTAGATCTAGTGAATACGGAGGGTGGTCGATCAATTCGTAGCCTAATTGGTTCAATTTTGTTTCCACGACGGCCGCTTTGTTAGTGGGTGCGTTGTCATGATGGGTGAGAACTTTTTCTTCAATTTGGCGTCGACATGGTTCAATAATGCTGCATAATAATCAGCAGTTATGGTTTTACCCTTTGCCAAGTAATCAATAAGAATAATGCCTTCGCATCCCAAAAAACAATCGCCGTCACCTTACCGGCCGATCGGGTTGTCTTTGCCTCCTTCAGTGGGCCTTAGTCGCTTTTCCTCCACTGCATTGACTGTTTTTTGTCTTCGCATTGTAGTAATGTATACAGATTTCATGAAAAAATCCTTCGGATCACGTTTTATCTTCACCAAAATCTTCTCTGAATCTGTCACACGTGTGCGTTTTTGGTCGATAGTGAGTAAACCCGCCACCCATCGCGTGGATAACTTTTTCATATCCAAATATTTGTATATGATGCCGCATATGAGTAATTATGCTCAGTTAATATGTTACCAGCCTCTGCTACCTCACGGATTTTGGTTCGACGAATTGCCATAATCATATCATGGATTTTGTTGGCGATTTCTGGTGTAGTGACGATATTGGAGGGCCCTCAGTGGTCATAATCAAAAACACTCTTACATTTAACTATTGATGGCGACGGTGCAGACTCGCCATAAACAGCATCCAGGGCGGTTCTGCATTGTTTTTCCCTTTCTTGTACAGGAACTTAATCACTGAACGATATTCGACTTTTAATATTTTTCACTAAACACATCCTTGCGACGGTTGTAAAAACCAAACCAATTGTTCTTTTTGCTTCAAATTTTCACAGACATCATATGCTGGATGGCAGATGTCAAAACTAATATGGCATTCGTTGTCACATAACCTCATATATCGAAGGCTAAATTTATGTCAAACCACTCTCGTATATTAGGAGAGAAATTAATATTGAAACTTTCTAAATTAAACGACATTAGAGATGTTGTACATTTAACATAAAAATTTTTGTTTGCAATACGAGAATATGAGTTACATTTTAACTATTATGCTCCTCTGTAAGTCACCGTATTCCATATTGCTCTGCAGGCCGTTGAAGAAAATCTTCAAAGAATTAATTGAGTCATCGTTTCTTTGTAGTAATTTATGATATGATCAACTGTTGGAAGAATATTTACTTCGTAACTTATTACTTATTGAATAATTATTAGATTTAATTGTGAGCTTAATGCACATTGACCTAGATTGTTAAAGTTCATTCATTTGAAGATAAAGTTAATTTGTTTGTGGTGATGGGTTAGCGCCTCATAATAATTCGTCTCACAGATGGCAGCTGTTTCGTCAACTGCCATCTACGTTCATAGATTTCTGTAATAATACATTGTGTACATAATATAGAGAATTTTCAAATAAGTTTAATCAAGCCGCTGTTGTGTAATGAATCAAATTGTTTTTATAATCAATTTTATAGTAAATCGTATCTAGGGTGCCAAAAATTGCACATGCATTTGAATAAATATTTTTTTTTTAGCTATATGATTTGTATTATAACTTTTGTTTTAAGCCTTTAAAAATGGGACATTATTGCACACTACGGGGTGTGCAGTAATGCTAATAAATTAATGAAAGGGTTAAACATTTTGTTCGTTTTAAGTAGGTTAATAAAGAAACCAAAGGGATTTCATCATGTAATAACAAAGTAAATGTAAATTTTAGATATACACTTTTGTTACGTTGAATTATGTAATGTAAAAACATTATTTTAAAATGTAATAATGACAAGATACGTAATAATAAAATGTAATAATGAGCTTTGCTATTTAGCATTCGAGTGATAACAAAATCAATCTAAACTTGGCCTTTCATATTGTCTTTTGTCTAGGTCTTTTAAATAAACTCCTAAAACGTATACCTAGTTCCTTAGATAAATCATTGTTATTTTGTATTAAATCATAGCCAAGTTCGAAAGGTGTAATTTTAATATAATAAAGTAGATTAAAATAATTTCAATAAGTAAACCATAGTTGAAGCAATAAGTAAGAGCCTGCTCCCCTACACCGGATGGTACGGTATGCTAAGTCGTTGGTTTACATTAACTCATGACAATGCTGCTAAGGGTACCGAAAGCAGAGGGTATTGATGAAGACTTCTACCGATTCTGAAAATGGATTCGAACTGATTAACTTTTCTAATTAATTAATAATAGTTATTTACTTGTCTTAAATGTAATACGATTTGACTAGATTGTAATCATAGTTTCAACTCTTTTTAGCCTCCGTCAGTGCTAAATTCATGGGACAATTTAGAGTGGTTTATGATGCTAGGGGAATTCTTGGTTATACAACATTCCCCAAGCACACTAACCAGTAACTCACGTTTCCTCCATGAATAATACTTTATATATTTGATTATGACTAGAAATATTTACTTCGTTATTTACGACTAAAAAAGTAAATGTTTTTACAAAATCCACAGGGACTTCTGAATTTGGAATGCTCTTGCTAAATGTTAAAAAAAAAACTATCAAAGTAACAAAAATGTTCAAGAAATTAGTTGGAAAAATATTAAAAAACAGATTTAGTTTGATACTAACACATTCCTGTATAAAATTATAGAACTCGCATATTTACAAAGAAAACCTTGGAGAAACATCCAAATACAACTACATTATGTATGAACGCCGAAAATTTATTTTGAATCAAAAGATTACAACAGTTAGGTGGAGAAAGAGATGAACGATTAGAATAAACTATTAGAAAATATTCCGGATATAGAAGACATCAATAACTGCAGAGAAAAGTAGGGGTTGTCAAAGATGACAAAAAAGTGATTAAATTTTGATAACAAACAAATTACAAATAAAAATGCTTTATTAAAACTTTATGAATTCTAACTAAATAACTTTGTCGTTTTGAATAGAGAAAAAGGACAAAACATATTTCGAACAAAATGTTTGGTACCATTGTCAATATTAGGTGCGAATGGAGTTCTTGTCAAAAATTGTCATCAAAAGGAAAATAATTTTTGCATAAAACTTTTTTTGGGGGTTTAGGAATGTATTTACACAGGCCGCTCCATCTAAGTTCTTTAGCATGTCTTTCATGAG
>WYDF02023837.1:0-13081 GCA_009867245.2 Adranes taylori | reverse complement strand
TGCAAGATGTAGTTGAAGACTTTTCCCAAAAAATAAACGAGTTCGATTTTGACTGACCTAAAAAACTTGCTCTTTGCAATTTATGAAATCACATGCTGAACACTTGAAAGGCTTCTCTTTTGAATGAGTTGGTTTGTAAATTAAAAAAATTCGTTTATGTGCGGCTTTCAAACCACAGTCTGCAGACTGAAAAGGCTTCACTATCCTATGAGTTAGGTTGTGACGTAAAAGTCTTGAAAAGGGTCTTTCCGCTATGATTTCGGTTGTGTCGTTTGCGTCCATCTACGTTTGAAGACTTCTTTAAATGTACACTCAAGGGGCTTTCTTCTGCTATGACTTCGTTTGTTTCTTAGAAGAATTGTTTTTTCTCTACTTTTATTCAAAAAAAATATATAAAATTATAGAAAAAACTGTGCATTCAAAAAAATTTCTCCTTTATGATTTCGGCTGTAAAATACCAAATTTAATTTGTATTTAGTTTTGATATTACTTCTTATACACTCTTCAGATTTCTCTTCAGTACAAAATCCCTTAGAAGCTGCATTATGTATTTTCCTTCTTTTGAAATCAACATCCGTCTATTAAAAATACTTATCTCCTGAATTAATTTGCTCATCTTTGCAACATGTCCCTGTTGAGTGAATGTTATAAATAATAAGATAGATGCAGACTATTGCGCGAATTAAGAATTATTAAGCGTATTATATATATATAATGAAGGTAAGAAATAATTGACTTATTGTAGAGAGTAGCTAGTTATAATGTATAGTGTACTTACTTTGTTATTGTAATTGAGGGATATTAGTTATAACGTGTAGTATATTGGTTGTTATTGTCTTAAAGAAGTATATTCCACGTTAGCTCATTTATATTCGTAGTGTGTAATATTACTGGGAAATTTTCAGTAACATTTTCAGTAATTTCCCTGAAAATTCGGGGAAATTTCACTTCGGAGCCGAGACTCCGAGGTGATCAAAACCTCGTTGGTACCTAAAATAGGAAATTTCGGACTGCCAGTTAATAGGACAATTGTTGTTTACAGGTTGTTATCTTACGTAGTCAGGATTTTATGATGTAATGTGTAGTGTCTACCATTAATTAATTGTAGTAAGTATTTAATCTACAACATTAATCTACAGCTTAATCTATTATTGTACGAGCCATCTTTGTTTTACTTGGCAATGTTGTGTTCTGCTCAACGTCAGATTACTTTCATTTTACCACCTGTTTATTATGACTGACTGAGGTTAACAGGAATCTGTTGTTGACGATGATGGCTGATTCGAAATGCTGATAGCACACTTGTTTGAAATTAGTGCACGTAACGAGTTCTGCTGCGCATGACTGGTTTTCTTTAGAGTTGAAAATAATGGATTAAAATTAAACGTAGTAATGTCTCGTCAGGATTTGAGAGTTTTAACGGCGACTGCCGTATTAAATTTAGAGATGTTGTAAGGAAATGGCGTTTCAGAATCGTACCCTTGTTCATAGTATGAGGCTAGAATAGTGGGGCAGACAGAGGCTATTTTGGAATTCCTAAGCAAGGTGGGTTCATTTTGGTTCATCGTCCGAAAGAACTACAAGCCAAATTATGTCTAATTAAACTATAATCGTCGTAATGTATTAATAAAATAAACATATATTTTAAAAGTCCATTTTGAGATATGTGGGATTAAAAGTGCATTTGCGATGCTCGATCAACGATTTGGTTGATTCGGTTTGATTCGGTTTGATTCGGGTGAAAGTTTAATTTAATTTTGTTGATTATCAGAGGATATTTCAGCGAGTGTTTTTCATGCAACTCTCGTCTGATGCGTATTCGTTGAAGCATGTGATTTATGGTGGATTTGGGGATTGTTTTCGATTGTGAGCTCCGTCGCTTGTCAGGCTGAAAACCGGGCCAAGCTGAACGTATATCTCTGGTAGTGCTGCTGATACTGAACGTTGCGAAGTTCCTGTGAATCTGGGCCGTAAGTTGAACACCAAGTGTATTCCTGGAATTAGCTTGTGACGCAGTCAAGTATTTTACATATCTTTGTTTGAATCCTTTAGAGCTTGTCATTTTAAAAGTCTGTTTATCATTAATTAGTCAGCGTCTCACGTAAAAACTTTATCTTACTTTAGATTCTTGAATTATTGTCAGTTCGTTTTATGCTGAAAAGGGGGCAAGTTATACTTCAGGGGAAGAATTTATCTTGAATTGATAGGAAATTGTATATCGTTTCTTATAATGGATTTGAATATTACTTCAATTTCAGTTTTATTCATTGAATTTAGTGTTGTGCACAGTCAGGCTTAATTAATCAAGGGCGGCACAAATAATTACGTTTTGATTAAATTTATTTATTTAAAGTGATATTATCTTCGCATTTTTGTATGCGTTAGGAAGCTAATTCTGGCATCTGATTTCATAAATCAGATTTTTAAAGTGAACTAACATATTTTCATTCTTTAAAACGCCAGTCCCTTTAAATGTTAATAGATTCGTGATTCTGATTTTATTTTCTTTTGCATATATAAACATCTTACTGCAGGCGAGTTGGATACGTTGTTTGTGACCATTCTGCCCGTTCTCTCTCTCTCTCTCTCTCTTCCCCTATTCTGTTCTTTACCTTTGCCTATTCTTTACCTCTTAACCCCTTTACCTTTGCCTGTTCTCTGTTCTTTACCTATTCTGTTCTAAACTTTACCGAGAAAGTTTTCTTTTCTTTTCAACGAAATAAATTTATTTTCCATTTATCTTATATTAGACTTAAATTGTTAAATTCATTTATTAAATTAATGATTACTAAATGGTTACTCATATGTGAATAGATAATAAATTTACTCGCGTCACACAGTTTTGTCTGTTGTTTAGATTCTGAATTTGATTTGAAGTAGAATTGTTTGCGAATATCGAATTCATTGTTCTGAAGATTACGAGTAGCACGCAATGTGTAAATTTGATGTTTCCTGAAGTTCGGTAAGTTTATTTTTGCTTAATGGATGTACCGTTGAGTTTTTGAAGTTTGTTTGAGTTTGCCATCAAGGTCAGCTGGTTGCTTTGTAATATTGTCCTCATGGTGGGACGAACGTCTGCTGACGATTGGTGCTCTATAGGTTTTTGTTTGATGTGTAATTTTACACCATTTGCAGACTGCCGTGACTCGCTGAGTACCGTGACCCGTAATTCTGGAAGTAATTCGAGGGGTCCGCCTACAGATTTGCTGCCGGAAGGATGGTGAGTGGATAAACAGATGTATATGTGATTTAGAGACCAGCGCCCATTGAGCAATTGAATCATAACACTGTTAGGAACGGATGTAACAAAGCATTTGGTCGATGGATACAATTTGGTGTAATTGATATAACAATGTTCTTTTTTTAGCGATGTCATCTGACACAAGAAGAGGTGCATCTTCAGAAATGATGGTATATCGTGATACATGTGTCCACCAATGTTCTCACATGAAGGTTAGCGTAGTCTATCTTAGGCGGATTAGATGGTCGTCGATACTTTCTTCTCAATTTTGTTATTTGTTGTTTGGCTGTTTGCTCTAATAGGTGTTTGTATTGTAGGATACTGGTGCTGCAAAAATGGTGGTTAGGCTGCTAAAATGGTGTGTGGTCGAATAGTCTATTACTGGGTTGTTTGGTAATTGGAGACGCAATTGCTAGCATATAAATTGGGAACTATCTGCGCTAGTGTTGTTGCTTGTATCGGTGTTGTTGTGCTGACTCCATTGGCTGATTGCCGGATTGCCGAAGAGTATCTGTTGTGTAATTCATTTGTAGGGCGCCACTGGAGATATTTGGCCTAGTTTCAGTAGTGTTTGGGTTATTGCATGTATTTACCATTATGTAGAGTATAATTTGTCCTGTATTTACGGTTTATAGGCTAAATTCTACTTGACCGTTGGCTGTTCTTGTTTGTGTGGATTTCCTAAGACCTTATGCGCCAAAATTATGTTACAGAATGTAATTCTGTTACTACAGGATCGTAGTTCTGATATTACTTTCTTTTATGAATATAAACATCTTACTGCAAGCGAGTATGGTGGCGCTTTTCATGACCATTCTGGCCGCAGGCCCCTTTCTATTCGGTCTTTTTCTATTTGCACGTTATAAACTTTGCCGCGAAATTTTTCTTGTGTCGAACAAATTAAATTTATTTTCCATTTGTTTAGTTTTCTATTTGTTACTCAGACCACTAGTCTTTATCGTAAGGATGCGAGTATTTTAAAGATATATATATATATATATATATATATATTTATATATATTATTGAATTGAAAAGTCAGGAAAGTAATAAACAATAATAAAACAAATCAACATACTATAAACTATAATTACATTAAATGCCTGCGGCTTTATATCTATAGAAGTATGCTCAATGGTAAGTAAGTACAGTATTTTAATATTAGTAGCTCCTTGACATTTGAGATTCAACTCGTATTTATTTTATGTGTATCTATCTAAGACGACTCATAAATTTGCATCGTAAATCAAATACTATCTTATACGTATATTTGAATGAGGTATTAAAATCGCATCAATAGATTTACGTGTCATAATAAAATAAGCATGTTATTTGCTTCTAATAAAGATTTTATTTCATTGAATCCTGTTGGAAGTAGTTAATTATGTTATAATTCTCCGAATTGAATAAAACGTTAATATCTTTAGTGGTTCTAATAACACTGTAATTAAATGAGTTACGGCTTAATCTGTCACGTAATATTTCCACATTATATAATATCTTGGTACTGGAAAACGTTTTACCCAATAAGCAACGTTATGGAGATTTCCAACGTAATGATTATTATGAATATTCATTACCAAAATAAATATAAAATTTCAATAACCATACGACGTTAATGTTATTAGCAGGAGAAATTCCTTGTAACTTTGTAATAGAGCGAACAAGTTTATTGGTAAATATTTATTAATATTAGCTTGATTATGCACTTTCTCAAAGAGATTCGCTGCTTCTTCTGGAATCTAAAATCGTTGCCCACCTGGTTGATTTCTCATCTCATCTCAAGTAATGGCGTAAGTTGGATGAGGTATGGAGTATAATCAATAGCTAATAATTTTCTTTGACTTTGATCATAAAATACATCTAACGTAAGTTACCTGATGACTGCCCCCTTACCTAAAATGTTATTTACAATACTAAGCATTTTATGGCGTCTAATTATTTTAACGTATTCAACTTATTTATGAGTACTTACTACCCAATCCTTGTACATCAACCTTAACAGGAACGTAGAGAAATCTCCACGTTACACTTATCCCCTCCCCGCAGAAAATTTCGATCCAGAATTTTAACTCCCAAGATTACAATCAACTTTGGTTAACTCCAAAAATTATTCGCCTAATTACACAAACTGAGTTTATCTATAAACCTATTGTACGTTCTATTGTACCTATGTTAATTAGCCTTCTGGCTAATTAATTACATTTGGCTAATTAAAGAAATCAATTGTACATAGAAGCTATGCATGGGAACAATGTCCATTGACCGATGTCACACAGGTTTTACAGAAAATATACTAGAATGCGTTATTGAGATACATATTGATCATATTGAAAAACATGCATATCGAATTTTAGAAGGGCTGTATAAAATCGGTTCACTCACAGAAGTAAGGGATAATAATTTTGGGCGTCCGCCGAACGTCATAATAGCGGGCTAAATAGCGAAATTATAATCCGGAATAAAATATTAGAATAATAGCTAAATAAAAGTTATGTCTAATAAAAGTGTGATCCTAAATTCACTAAATATTTTATAATCCATTCGTGTAATATAACGCGATACTTAGCATTAATATTTTTTGTAGATAATCCAGATAAACTAACTAAAGTATAATTTTGAATTAAGTAAAGTCCAGTTTAATTAGTAACAAGTTTATTGATCAAGGTAAAGCTAAAATAAATATAAATAAGTAATTAAGATAATGGGCGTTACTCTAAAATAATAAATAAATAGTTTGTGCACAACGGAAAATCTGTAAGTACCTAGTTTAACAATTCTTTGATGTCACTGACGAAATCAGTGTTGATTTTTATTCAAGTGTTGATTTATTCAAGTGTTGATTTATTTTATTAATCGCAAAGCGTTGATTATTTTATTTAACGCATGGGAATTAATGAACATGCCATTAGATTCTAGGTGAACATTTTTAACGACCAATACGATTTGAAGAAGTTTAATATCTGTTTCATTTCTTCTGCCTGAATTAGTAAGGCATATGACTATCGTTAAGGATTCACGTTGCCAGCAATTACTTAGTCACAAAAGACAAAATTAGAAAAGGGTACGTCCACCCTAGCGATTGTTTGGCCTTGTGTTTTATTCTCAATTAAGTGGAGCTAACTGGGGGATTTACATTATATCGTTTCGCATCAATTATTCAATTAATAACTTTGCTAGAAGTAGCTAAACTAAAGTGCTATCTTATAAAATAACAAAGGTATTCAGGTATAGGTATAGGGAGAAAAACCCTCCGCCCTAAAAAATACGTGACAATATCACTTCTCTCTATTTTGCATTTAATATATCTTTAGATAGAAAGGAGTACACAAGACGTTACTCCATTTGCACCTATTCTTGCTTAGCCTGTATGTCAAAAGTAGCAGTATCCCCTTTTCTCAAATAAAGCAAAAATTGTAAATTGGAAGACATTCATTTCTTATTTATAATAAAAATCTGACACTTCATCCTGTGGAAGAGTGGTCACTGCCTATAGATCATAACAGAACGTAGCTCCATTTGAATTTCTTTCACACAGTTTTCTATCTTTTCAAACGAATTTCTGGTTTTTCTTTCTTCATGGGATTTTCATTTTGTGTGTCATTTTTATAAGCTTCACAGGTAGAACACACATCATTCTTAGGTTTATAGAAACTAATATTAAATCTGATGTTCTTATAAATTGCTCTTTTTACATATTCTTTCTATTCTTGGCAGCACTTTTTCAACGTATAGACGGTACATCATTCTCAAGTTTAGAGAAGTCTTTTTATATTCCCTACAGTAATGCGATTCCATGTGCCCTACACGCCACGCCATACAGTAATGTGATTCCATCCCTGGAAATGAGTTTATACGAAATATTATTCCATTTATTTTATCTGTTCCTGTTTTATTGTAACGATTGTCATGTTTTCCCATTCTTGTTCTTCTACATGACCAGTATCCTGCGACTGTACTTATCACATTATAGCCAAAGATGATGTAAAGAATGTCTTGCAAACCCTAATTTGATTTCCTTCAAGACTTACATAATACGCCTTGTTAATAGTTTGTTTTAGTCTGTTTCTGTCTATCTTTAGTGATATAGTTTTGATGCACTTAAAAATGAAATCTCTGACGTGTTTTGTTTTGTAATAGATAAAAATGTTGCAATATCAAATCTCTAATCGTCATATTTATCTCAGCATTACAATCAAAGAAACAATTGTTACAAGGCTTCTTTAGTTTCTTCGTCATGTATACTTTGCCTAATCTCGAAACATATTCTTTTCCAGAATTAATTCTTGTCTATTTTAAATTCTTCTTGCCCTTTTCCATAGGCAAAGGGTTATAACCCCAAGAGAAGGGTTATAACCCTTTTCCATGTACTTGTTGCAGTCGGTTACTATTTGGAGGTATGTACTTTTTCTAGATCTCACATTTTTTCCTTTCCTTCTTACGACATTTTCTTCATTTCCCTAAAAGTTGGATCTCTAAAAGTTATCTCTCCAAGAGAAATATCCAATATTTTTGATGAAAATCTGTAATCATAGTAACTACAAATCTGTAAATTATTTTTTTTCGCTGTGCAAATTTTTTAGGTAACTATTTTTGCTTATGCTTTATTGTAGCGCAAGCCAATGTATTTCCAATCAAAAGCTTTTAAAGAAGAATTTATATTGCTTCAGACGGCGTCCGTTGAAACGAATCATGGATTCGTCTATGCTCACTTCTCTGGTACCATTGTTTGAGCTATGCAATGTTTTATTCAATGCCGTTATCAACGGTATAAGTTTTCTCTCTATTATCTCGTGCAAAAAATGTCATAATTTGTTCGTACCTATTTTGTGACATTAACTTTCCTACAATTTGAATTCCTAAATCGTCGCTAGTGATCGTCGCATGGTATGATACCCCATTAACATGTTTATGCCATTGAAAGCTAAGAATTCATCTCTTTCTAAGTTCAGAGTTTTACTTTTTTGTACAACAATTAAGTTGCTCTGATATAGTATATTATCAATTACTCCATCAAGTAGTCTAATAAATATATCAGTCGGAGTTTCACAAGATTCAAAATAATTCGTCCTGACTTCATCTAAAGATCTATATAATTCTTTCAGAAAAAAACCTTTTTCTGTATCCTATCCACTTCATTATCGATTTTATTTTGTTTTTGTACTCTTTCGTTTTTCAATAGTTACTACATCAATTTGGGGTTCAACTAAACCTTCTTTAATAGTTTCATTTTCACTGCCTTGAAGCTTTTATTAATGAAATTTGGGAATGCATTTAGGCAGACTGCATGCTGGCTTGCGTTTCTAGGCTGCATCGAACCCACTAGACCCATCCCTTCCGCGGGACTACCAATCTCCCTGGAACCGCGTGAGTATTATTTCGGGGAGATTGGAGGAATATTGTTGCCATATGTCGAGTTACACGTATTATCACTGGGAATCGACTCCTTGGAGGGTATGCGTCGCATAGCATTTTTGTTACGGATCACTAGGCACTTTACTAGCACTTCATCTACCAAGTTACCGCTTCTCCTGCTTCTTTCCTTTTCATTACTGCCTTCCACACTTGCTCATCCTTGATCATTAGTTCGACTAGTCTCCGTGCGCTCATAAGTGCTTCTGTCTGGGACTCCAATCTTTGCCTCTTGCCTGACCACACCTGCCAACGTAGAATGCTATGCTCGATTAAGTCAGGTTGAGTCCTCCTGTTTACCAATCTAGTAAAGGTGTTTGGCAAACTGTTCGTGCTCGGTTAGCATCTGGGTGCAATAGATGTTGAATCACCATTTTGTCGTTCTGATCACTGCTTCACATTTGGAATAGAGCTGTGGGTCCACAGACCCACCTCTACATTACTCCATCGCGTTCGCAATTTTGTATGGTTTCTTTTCTATGAGCATGCCAGATTTTTCTCTTGACTCGTATGCCCCGCCTTGCATATAATTCCTTGCGCTCCAACGCCCTGAAGTCAATTGACGGTATATTTGCCAATATTTGCAAAGCTGCGTTAGAAACCGTTATGTATGCAGATGTAACAGTCAGCAGCCATACGCGCAGTGATATTTCCAGTAGCGCTGCCAGGTTATTTGCTTTATGCTCATCTGCTGCCCGTACTGGTGCTCCGTATTCCACCATTGCCATTAGAACACTATGGATTAGCTTCCCCCTTGGTGCCTTGGGACTTCCAAACTCTAGGCATTAGCCTTGCAATCTGCTTAGCTAGTTATGGAGTCCGTTCAATATCATCCCTAATATGTGCCGCTAAAAAGAAGTTTTTATCTATTCTGATTCCTATATATTTTATTTCTTTCTCCCATTGAATATGGTGCTGTCAATTTTTAGGTTAGTTTCTTCTACTTTATGCTTGTCGGTCAATAATATAGCGGTGGTCTTATGCGCTACTAGCATCAGCCTACATTACTATGGCCCGATTGGTCTTGTCTAATATAGTTGAGGGCTTATTTCTTAAACTGTCTCTAAGTTTGGCTACTACAATAAGTGCCGCGCCACCCTCAAAGTCAATAATGGGCAGCGCTTCTGGCATTTCAGCTTCCAATTTGCTGTCGTACATTATATTCCACAGCTTGGGTACAAGGACCAATCCTTGCGGAACTCCGCACGTGGTCTTAGATTGATGTCTACAACGGGTTTCATACAGGATTTGCCTGTTACTTAAATACGATATTACAATTCCAACACGTACTGTGGCACATTTTTCTTTTCGAGGGCTTCAATTATTCTCGGTCACGGTGCGTTATTAAATGCGTTCTTGATGTCAATCGTGACCAATGCACATATCTTCCTCGTACTCCAGGTGCCTTTGGCTGCCTCATTTATTAATGTCTTTACTTTCTGGGTAGCATTTATTCTGCATTTTGCTTTGCTTGATTCGTATTTTTGATCACTAATTCCATGTGTATCAAATCCCGTCTAGCCATTCCCGTGTATATTCAGTATACAGAATGGCGTATTTTCCGCTGGATCATTTTGTGTCCTTCCATGCTTGTTCACCAGGCCCAACAAACGCATTTTCAATTCGTTGGGAATTCTCCTTCTATCAGCAGGTTGTTATAGATTTCTGTAATTATCTTAGTTCTTTCTGCTGCTACCATCTTAGGGATCTCTCCCGGAATGTTGTTCGGCCTGCTGCTTTGCTTTTTTCGCCGTAAATATTAGTACCATTTCTTCTCTTGCTAAAGTTTTAGCGGCGTTATCTTCTAGCTCCATTCCCGCGGAGAACAAAATATTTAAAATTGCGTGAGTCTTTTGACGTGTTTTAACAGCTCTAGTTCTTCCTTACAAATTTTCGCGAACTATCTTTTACCCGAGGCCCCAAGAGTCTTTATCCACTTTTTTCTGTGGCGACTTAGCCTTGCTCTTTTTGATGAATTCTTGAAGTTGCTTTCTCGCCCCTCACTGTCTTATAGCTGCTTTTTTCAACGTCACTGTTAATTTCACTGGCCAAATCAACGTGTGGTAATTTCTCCAGTTCAAATTGCAGTTTTCTCTGCTACTTCGAACAATTTATCATGAGCAAGAGATTTTTTCCAGTAGAAGGTTTTATATTTATATTCATATGTATCCCAAGAACGAACAAGAATATAAAAGTATATAATTTTTATAAGGAATGAAATAATTTGAATTCCTGACTGGACTCTAGAATCTCGGATAAACAAATAGGCGTTACTCCTCTTCTTGATGCAATATAAACAAAAATATTAACTCACGCTTATATGTATACTAATTCTTTCAAAGTGCATGCATTTTACAATATACAACAATCATACAATATTACAAAAATCAACTTACTTCTTAGAAACCCATAAATATCATTAAGGGAATGCAGATAAAATGTTTATGTTCATGCGTACATTTTCAGGTTATGTGGTTTATTTTGTTTGGAAGTAGCAAAATATACTCCTAAGCCGATACAAGACTAAATGCATTTAAATCTAATAGTCACAGTTTTATATGAACTTAAGAAGCATGGGACTTTAAAGTCCCGTCGGGTGACAAAGGGATATGTAATGATCACGGCAGACGAACAACTGAACGTGTAATTGTTGGCGTTCATTTTCAGTACTAATTATCAACTCGCGCAAATTGTAACAAAACATTATGTTTGTGATGTACAGTTGCACACCAATGCTATGCATCCGTGTTAGTTGGATACGCCCTCAAGACAAAATTGCATTCATACAATAATTGCTCAAAATTGCGTAAACAAAATATATGTGCACAACATTTTGTCGGATCACTGCCTTAATGATTTGATTCTAAGCTTCCTAAAATTTTAACTTAACATCTTTTATGTTGGACGTTCGTTCTTAAGTTTTTGGAGAGATCAAATTCTTTGATTTCATTCCGAGCTCAACTCTATTTAGTTCGCTTTTCGGCTAAATTTCTTGTAGCATTTTTTAAAACATTTGTGTTAAACCTAGTAATATAAGCTATTTTATTTATTTCCCATAAGCTTCCCTCTTATGAAGCATACACTGTATTCTCTACTAACAATTCCTTTCAAACTTTTATATGCTACTTCATATGGATTTATAGTGTACTATTGCAATTTCAACCCGAACGTAAAGGAACATATAATGTTTTAAAATAACGAAACACAATTCAAAATTAAATACGTTTAATACCATGTAATTAAATTTAATCAATTCTAGATTTACGATTTGAAAATGTGACTATAAAATTTGCTGAACGCCGCTCTGCGATGAAATAAAACAACAAAAATCTGTTTTATTAACGTAGAATATTTATTTTAAGAGCTGCAGATCTGTGAATTTATGCGACAATAAATATTCTTTTTATATTTGTTTCACACAAGTCGGTTTTTTTTTTGTTTTATTATTCGATTTTATAGCATAATTTGTCTGAAACATGTATTTTTATTGTAACTGCAGATATCCCTACGTCAATTTGTCCAGAATTTAATAAGGACTGGAAAGGAAATAATCATTTTATTAGAGACTTAAATCACATTGTACAGAAAGGATCAAAACTAAATATACCTTACTACTTCGAATATAAGTAGCCTTCAAATGTGAGCCGCAATATGATAGCTATTTCAAATCGAATAAAATTTAAATGAAAATGATGAATAAAAGACAAAGGTACTCAAAATACTCCATTTAATTGATTACTAATGAAATACTTTAATTAGATAGCTGACATGTTTCAAGGCAACAATCGCCCCTTCCTCAGGACTAAAATTTCATGGCTTAAAAAGCAGATATTATCGGAGAAATAATGTGAAATTATGTGAAAAAATTTGCACTTCTATATTAACTTGTGTTGATATTATGACATTTTGTTGAAAAATAATTTACAGGAATTTTTTGTATTTCGTAGTGTTTTCATAAAGTTTTTCAAAATACTATATTATATTTTACATTATGAAAATTAAGAAAATAGGCCCTGCCTTTACAGGCTGGCACTAGAACAGAGTCAATATGGCGTGCGTTGCATTAATAAAGAAAACTCAAAACAGGACTTAACTTCTCAAATCATCGAATTTAATTATCAAATTTTGTACGTTTTTTAGTCCTTATTTCAATTAATTATAACTAAGTATTCCACAAGCTACATATATTTAACAAACCAAAGCCTCCAGCCGGTGAATGATGACAGTTTACACAGATACGAGGATTGAGTGTTTAAACTTGACATGTTGCGGGAAAACAATTACCCTTCTTTAAAAGAACTAAATAAATAGCTAAGACAATAACAATAAAGTGATTAAAGCAAATAAATAATAATAATAGTTGTTTAATTAAGCAAGCAATCATCGAAAATTGCGAATCATATATGAGAGACCACAAAGGTAGAAAAATT